>CM035225.1:13495479-13713028 GCA_020226215.1 Sindora glabra | reverse complement strand
ACAAAAAAAAAAAAATTCAGAAGAGACAAGTAGCCGAGATATTTTAAAGTAAAAAGTTGAACTTATTTAATGATTGTGCAAGTCATCTTTCTTTATTTTTCAACTTTTTATTGTGTTTGGATTGGTTAAAAATAAAATTTTATTTTATTTTAAAATAAATTTTTAATAGTATTTGAATTAAAATAAAAAGTTTTATTTTATTTTATTTTTAATTATTATTTTTATTATATTTTTATCATTATGAAATCTATCAAACTTAATAATAATTTTATTATAATTCATTTCATTTAACCTAAAACATGAATAATATAAAAAATTTATGCTCTTTTTGATATTATATTTAATATAATACCATCAAAATTCACATTTTTAATTAAATTGCATGCATTTTTCTATATATTATAAATAAAATAAGTAATTTATAAATAAATTAAAATTATTATATTGAACATAAATTCTAAACAATAAAATTTATTTGAAGTAAATTGAAATTATTTATATTAAAATAAAATCAATTAAATTCTAAGAAAATTTGATTCCAAAATGAAGCATTTGTTCCATAAATCTTATGGGCAATTTGGTCTCAAATCGAAAATATTTCACGAACGGGAACAAAATTTATATTAAAGTTGTTTGGTTAGTGTAACGGATGCAAACATATGTGTGAATGTGGTGAGAGAAAAAGGTATGGAAAGAAAATAAATAGAAACAAAAATGTAGAAAGAAAATGTATTAAAAAATATTTTTCACTTGTTGTTTAGATATACAAAATATAACTAAAAGGAAAATAATAAATATATTAATTTTATTTAATTGAAAAATGAAAAGGATTAAAAAATAATTTATTAAATAATAAAATTGCTTTTCCTACCTGTTAACAAAGTTGTCTAGTAGACTTTACAAAAGTACAATTTTGAAATTACAAAGTTTGCTATCCCTTTTTTACATTTATTTGATGGGAAAATATTTTGCTTATTCTTAAGATACATTTTTAACCATTTTTCTTTCTAACTCAAATTTTCCATAACATTGAAACACAAACAAAATTCAATCCTTTTTTTTTCAAGTGTTGGAAGTCTTTTATAAGTTCAAATTTCATTTATGTTAATATAATGTCTCAAAAAATAATTGAGTAAATTATACTCATTGTTTGGGATTTAATGTAATTATATTTATATTTTCTTTATTCTTAAAAATATACACTAACATCTATTTTTTATTATATATACACATATTTCATTCCATTTATTTTAAATATACACTCACCTCCTTTATTTTAGAGTAAGAAAAGTGAATGTATACATAAGAAATAAAAAAATGAGTATAATTAGGTTGAACATTTAAGAAGGTAAATATAATTTTTCTTAAATAATTTTGACACCCAAATGTAATCACTAATTAATTGGTAGAGTTTAGTATAAAATCTGTCCTCCGTTTGAATTACGTTTTTCAATCGCAACCATGGGGGTCTTTGGAATGCTTGAAATTTTATTCAACTTTTAATTTAATAAACTAAATTTTTGAATCAAATAAGTGATATATGGATGAAATAATTTAGCTCATATATTAAATGAGTTGAGGTTGAGTATAAAGATATTCAGTTCAATTGTATTATAAGCTAACATGAATAATATATATAATTTAAAATTAACTAATATTTATATATTAATTAGAAATTCTTTTATAGTATATAATTTAAACATATTAGGAAGAAAAAATACTAACCATAATACTTGCAATTTAATATTTACATTTAAATTTGAATTATAATTAAAATAGAGTAATGAAAGGAGTTAATGATGAATATTATTAATGCCATTTTCATTTTGGAATCAATTGTATGGTTAAGGTAAATGTAATTTGCAAATATCATTTAAAAGGTGGTAGGAAGATGTGACAACTCTCCAAATGAAAACTCAATTGAATATTATAAAGGATGGATACAAATATGTTTATTATAAAATAAAAGTGATAATGTAAAAAATTTAAAGTTGCAGGAATCATGAGATAGTGACCAATTCATATCTATTAATCAATTTAATAATGGTTTAGTATTTTTTTTGCATGGAATTTTAAAAACTTCCAATTTTAATAATAAGTTGAGCAAGACATATGTCTCATTTACAAATTTTTTGATAAAATCATTCACTCCAGTTTGATTTTTTGAACATTAATTTAAGTTTATTAAGTCGATTCAAGTCAAGTTGATCTAATCATAAGCTCAATGAGCCAAAAATTTTGATTTGAATCAAATTCAAGCCCAACTATAAGTTAAAGAATATTAGATTGAGTCAAACTTAAAGTAAATCCAATTCAACACCACTTGATTCATTGCCAGTCCTATTTAACAAGGCATATTTCTTTCTTTTCCAAACAATGTGTTCAAAAAATTTGATTCAACTATCTTGAAATGCAAGATAAGATCAATTATATAAGTTAAAAAACAGCATTACATACGAGGGTGAGGCTATTAACATCCCTAATTACATATTTACATTCCATTTTAAGTGTGGTTTTCTACACTATTCTCATTTATTTATTTTAGTTTCTTTGTAAAATTATATCATATAATTTCAATGTTCTTTTGACATTTTTAATTGTCTATCCACATTCTTGACTATAGTATAAATAATTAGAAGTGTGAATAAATAATTCAAATTTTATGATAAATTTAATAAAAAAATGAAAAAGGATAGTTTCGGGAATTACACAAGTACAATACCTGTTTACATACGAATACATATTTGAATATGTTATTGGGATTGAAGAGTTGGAATTCATTATTTTATCAAAGGAACAATCTTAAAACAAAGATTATCAAAGGTAACGCTCAAATTTTGAAAAATTAAGTGGGATAAAATTCAATCATTTAAAAGTTAAATGAGGTATTTTGTATTTTTTATGTTAATTTTTATTACAATAAATTACATTATGATACTACTTTCCAAACTTCCTTTTAAAGACGTGCTAACACTGAATCTTTATTTCAAATAGATATTGTTTTTATAAATATTTATTATTATATTTTCAAAATACCCTTTTTTTAACTGTGAGAATACGATTATGAATTAGAAACTCTAGAAGGACATAACTTCATGATTAATTAATTAATTTTTGCATATGATTAGTCATTTTGATTTAACTCTCTATAAGTTTTTGACAAAAAATAAGAAAATTTAATTTTGATGGGGTCCTCTTAATCTAAAACATGTAGACTGAACTCAAAATTTTGAATAACCATAACTTTGTGTTCGGTGGTTCAATTGGTGCAAATTTTATATTGATTTCATATAACTTTTTGAGATTTATATACTTGCAAGATGCCAAAGGCATTTGGCATCTTGACCACTTTGACTAGCAAAAAAAGGCCTTTCTCAATGACTTTTCTCAATTGTTCTTCATTTTCTTATTATTTTCCCAACTTTGATATTATTTTTCTCAATTCAAATTCATTTAAATCACGTTGAACTTTTTTTCCTCAATTCTTTTGGTGTCTAATAATGCTATAATAAATTTCTTAACAACAAAACTACTAAAGAATAATATATTATTATTTGAAGATTAAATAGTAACATATTATTGTTTAGTATCTAGATAATAACATCAATTAAAAATAAAAAATAAATAGATAAATCAAGTCTCATTAACAACCAAATCGTCAAAAAATAGCATGTTACTATTTAGTCTTTAAACAACAATATCAACTAAAAATAAAAAATATATGAATAAATTAAGTCTCATTAACAACTAAACTACCATAAAAGAACATATTACTATTTGATCTCTAAATAGTAATATCAATAAAAATTTAAAATAAATGGATAAATCAAATCCCGTTAACAACTAAATTATCAAAGAACAACATGTCACTATTTAGTATCTAAATAGTAAAATTAACCAAAAATTCAAAATAAATGGGTGAATCAAATCTCACTAACAATCAAACTGCTAAAGAAGAATATGTTACTATTTGGTCTCTAGATAGTAGCATGTTATTGTCTAAAGTAACATGTTGCTATTTAGTATCTGGATAATAATATTAACTAAAAATTTAAAATAAAAAAAATAAATCAAGTTTCATTAATAACCAAATTGTCAAAGAATAACATATTATTATTTGGTCTCTAAGTAATAAGATCAACAAAAAACTTAAAATAAATGAATAAATTAAGCCTCATTAACAACTAAGTTGCCAAAGAAGAGCATGTTATTATTTGATCTCCAGATAGTAACATTTTACTATCTAAACCATAACATCGATGAAAAACTTAAAATAAATGAATAAATTAAGTTTCATTAACAATTAAATTATCAAAGAAAAGGATGTTATTGTTTGGTCTCTAAATAGTAATATGTTATTATCTAAACAGTAACATATTGCTATTTAGTATTTGGACAGTAACATCAACTAAAAATTTAAAATAAATAGATAAATAAAGTCTCATTAATAACCAAACTATCAAAAAAATAGTAACATTGACCAAAAGCCTAAAATAAATAAAAAAATTAAGTCTTATTAATAATCAAATAGTAAAATGTTATTGTTTGGTCTCTAAATAATAACAATGACTAAAAACTAAAAATAAATGGATAAATTAAGTCTCATTAATAACTAAACTGTTAAAAAATAGCATGTAACTATTTTGTCTTCAAATAATAACATTAACTAAGAAGAGCATGTTACTACTTAGTTTCCAAACAGTAACATGTTACTATCCAAACAGTAACATATTACTATTTAGCCTTTAAATAGTTACATCGACTAAAAGCCTAAAATAAATGAATAAATTAAATTCCATTAACAATCAAGTTATTAAAGAACAGTAGTTTCTATTTAATTTCTAGACGGTAACATGCTACTATCCAAATAGTATGTTACTGTTTAATTTGTAAATAATAATTCATTAAGGATAATTATTTTTTTAAAAAAAAGGAGCAAAAAAAAGATTATTCAGCAATTCTGTGTAAGGTTTTGTACCTCCAAGTTTTTATTTTTTTATTTTTATTTTTATTTTAATCCCTTAAAAATTAATTTTTTATTTTTATTTATAATTAAAATTTTATATTAACTTAATTTTTATATATTTAAAAATTTTCTAATTTTAATTTTTATAAGATTTTAGTCTTTTATTTTTAATTTTTATAACATTAAAATGAAAGACGCTGTAAGTGTATCATTTTATCTTTTGTACTTTGTGATAAATTACTGTTTGCAAGTGTACTTGAATAAAAGAAATTGTGCTTGGGGTGTCTTGTTGCAATAAATTGTAACAAATGATACTGACTTAATATATTTCCTTTTTATTAATTTCAAAAAAAATAAAGATATAACTTTTATTTTATGACCTACAACTTTTTATTGGAACTGATAGTTTGAATTGAAAAAAAAAATTATATTTATCTCTTTTTTGAAATTCATCACGTACTTTCCTAAAAAAATCACTAAATCCAAACACATATCCTTCTGCGACACTTTAACTACTGTAATTCTTAGCCGCCTTTCTGCATTAATCAATGCCTATATTTGTCATTGGCTCACATAAACCTACCAGTAGCTTTGACTTTGCCCACCATTCTGCTTCATCTCCCATCTCCTTCCTGACTTCCCCAATTGTGTTTTCTAACTTAAAGCACAGTTGCAAATCTCCTTCTCCGAATTTTGAATTCCCAATCTTCAACTCAAACAAACTAAAATCCACGCCCGTTATTTTCTCAGTTGAGATGGGACTCATCATCAATGATGATGAAGTTACGGATGTCAGTGATGTTTAATATTTAATTTAATTTATATCAAATTAATTTTTTTAAAAATGAGTATGATTATTTTACTAATAAAATAGCTTGTTAGTTAAAACAAATGAATAGTCAGAATTATTTATAAATTTTATATCTAATATGATGTGGCCACGGACTTAAGGGTCATTTGATTCATAGAAATTCTATGAAAAGTACAACTTGTTGAAAAGTGAACAAAAGTTAAATTGTTTGGTTGGCCACAATATGGTAAAGTTAGAGAAGTAAGACTTTTCAAGAAGTTTTATTTTCTACAAAATATAGAAAGTGGCTTACCCACTCCTCTTTCAGTAAATTCTACTTCTTCTGTTATTTACAATTACAAATGCAATATTACCCTTATTCTTTTTAATTAATGACAATTTTATTCTCTTATTTTACATAAGAAGTGGCTTGCCTATGTTTTTTTTAAACTAATAAAATACTATATTTACAACTAATGGAATATATAGAAATGAAAATAAAAGTTTTATGCAATATAAAACTTTATAAAATGTGACTAATTAATTTGTTAAGTGCTTTTCAATTTTAAATCATTTAAGATAGATATGTAATATAAGTGCTTTTCAAAATAGTGTAGTTTCTTAGAATAGAAAATATAAATTATGAATTATGAATTAATTTAATTTTTTTGAAAGATATGGAGTCATAAGTTGATTTAATATCTTTATATAAAATATAAGATTATGAGCTCATAAAAATATGATGCAAAGGATACCACATATATGATATCAAAGAAAAGCAATTAAAAATAATTTAAATTTATTAATATGTATTAAAATAATATTGAAATTATAATAATCACTTTATTAATACTTTCTAATAAGTTCAAAATTAAACAAAACAAAATATAAGAATATATTTTCTATGAAGCATCACTTCTCTAGTGTTAACCAAATAACTTTGAAAATTCTTAAAAAGTTCATATAGGAAGTTACTTTTTAAGAAATTTAACTTTCTGTAATAACTTAATTCTTGTATGAACTAAATAATTCCTTAATGTATTGTAGGCTTTGGATTTAAAGATCAGCATAGTAGAAGTACTAATTGACAATGTTGGAAGAGAGAACTAGAGTTTAGATTCGATATGCAAAATTAGCTTGAACAAGTCTTACCAAATTGAGTTGATGACTCCAAAAGTATTAAATGCCATTCAATGTTCTAGATTACCTAATCATAATTTGAAGCCTAAAATTGGTGTTCCTATTATGCTTATTAGAAGCATAGATCAAGCTTCTGGTCTATGCAATGGGATAAGATTGATTGTTACGCAACTAGCAGATCATGTGATTGAAGCTGAAGTCATAACTAGAATAAATATTGGAAAAAAGGCATTCATTCCCAAAATGGTCTTGAGCCCTTTATAATCCAAATGGCCATTCCAATTTCAAAGAAGACAATTTCTAATTATCATTTCATATGCAATATCTATCAATAAGAGTCAAGATCAATCATTGAAGTGAGTCGAATTGTATTTGCCTAAACTTGTATTTAGTCATAGAAAATTATGTGTTGTTGTTTCTAGAGTTAAGAGTAGAAAGGGTTAAATATCTTAATCAATAATCCAGAGACTAAGGATTCAAATGTTACTACAAATGTTGTATTCAGAGAAGTACTTGAAAATATATAATAGAAGAAACATTCTAATTTTTACATGTTGAATCCTATACAAATCATACAATTTCTAATTAAAAATGTTCATATTGAATGTCTCATAAAAATTTAACTACAAAGGTTGTTTCATTTCTTATTTTTTAATGAAATAAAATGTTATTAATAATTTAAATCATTTAAGCACATGCAATGCATGGGTTATAATATAGTTATATGATATATCTTTATATTATATATTTGTCATGATATTTCCTATTTCCTATTATGACAAATGTTATTCTCATAAGTTGCTACGTGTTAATTTGTTATTTCTTCTCAATGAATATTGCAATGTAGTGGGTTACACTTATATAATTACTGCAAATGATTGAATTTCTTATTTATATATAATAATTTATATTAAATAAAGAAAAAATATGTGATTTTTTTCCTCATTTATTGTGTTATGATAATCTCTCTAATTTCTTTTTCCAATTTAATGAATTTTCTAATTTTCCTACATTTTCTTCCTTTGTAAAGTAATCTCCATGATCTAAATTACATTTGATTTACATTAATAATTTTGCTTAAGTTAAAAGCTAAAAATTTTAATAAAAAATTTGAATTAGGCTCAAAATTGATAATTATAAAAAATTAGTTAATTAAATTATATAAATGGTTAAGTTAGAATTTTTTTCCTTTTAGATAAATTAGTGAATAGTTAAGCCATATTTTTTTGGTAAAACTTTCAAAATTCCTTAGTACTAAATTTTTCGTTAATTTTACAAGTAGGATACATACTATAAAATTTTCAATTTTAATTATTTTAGTATAATTATTTGATACTTAATATAAATAAAGTATTTATATGAAAATTTCCTAGTTATTTAGTCTCCATTTATTTTTATCTACCATTAAGATAAATGCATAAGAATTAAAGAGAGTAATTATTTACTGTAATTCTAAGAAAAAAATTTAATTTACAAATTTATTCTTTACTAAAAATTAATAATTAATATGTAAATTGATCGATTATTTTTTATTTATTAGAATATTAAGAGTAAAATTAAAAAAAGTTAATAATTTCACTTTTGGTTTTCTAAAGATATAGACAAATGATAAAAAAAATTATATAAAATAACAAATAAAATATAATGGAAGAAGTCATAGATAAGTTAGAATTAATTTTTGATAAAATTCTATTTCTGTAAATAACAATATAATTTTTATATCTGTAAAATATACAATTTGAAATTGAAATATTTTGCAAAAAATATATTTAATCATATATATATATATAATTGTCTCTAGAGAATAATAAGTAAAGAATGACTAAAGGTATTAATTTATAATAATATAAATGATAATTCAAGTATTTCTATTAATATAGTATTCAAAGAAATATGTTAAAATTTACAATTTCATATAAATGTAACCCAAATCTTATCCCTCTTAAACAACTCCTCTTCTTTAAATAAAATTGAAAAAATATGTTTATATTAAGCAGATTACTAATATTTTTTTAAATCAATTCACATATAATATCTCTTACTTAATTAATAAAAATATTTATAATTGTGCTAATTCATAATAAAGTGATTGATAATTTCAATATCATAACTAATATTAAATTCAGGGAAGTATTTCAAAATTTATAAACTATTTAATATAATATAATTTTATACCTTTCGTTTTAAGGGATACTTAATTATACATTATAAGTAATATAAAATTTTTAATTGATACATTGATTATAATATTAACTTTTGATTAAGCAAAATTACAACCTATGCATCACACAAGTTATAATCTAATTATATAATATAATATAATTTTAAGGATGGTTGGATAGTGTAATTCCTTTATTTGTGTATATGTAATTTTTTTTTAATAATTGGAGTAGTCAAACCACTGGAAGCACATACATCAATAAATACAAATACAAATTCTTCAAGAGACAATAAATACCAATTAAACTAAAAGAACTTAGGTTATCTGTATCCATTTTTCATATTGCATGTTCCATTACATTTTTAAATTTCATTTTTTTAGTAGAGTTTGTTTGACGTTATAAGTTAAACAGAATTAAATATTTGTCTTTCATAACTTACAACTCCATAAATGGCATGAGAACTGCCCAATTAAAAAATACTAGTTAAAATTTTAATAATATTATTGAACGGAAAATGTAAAATGTCTTCTTGAACTTTAGGGTGATTGGATTTTATTCCCTTCTACTTTAGAAACTTAGAAATCATCACCTTAAACTTCACAAAACTTCATATTAAGACTCATTTTCAACTTAATTAACCATTTCATTAAATTATATAATTTTTATGAACTTTTTAATAACAACCACGTTAATATAATATATTGGTTTATTTCATTAATTTTTCACATGCAATTTTGTAACTCATTTTTTATTGTTTAATTAAAACTTTATTTACCTAATTTAATTCATATTAGTTACATAATATAGAAATTATTTTTGAAAAAAAAAATTTAAATTGACATACTAGAATATTGAGATTCTTGTTTAAAAATATAAAAAAATGTAATTTGATAACAAAGGTAAACTAAATTGAGTTTAGGGTTTAGGTGATAAAATTGACGGTAAGTGTTAATTTCAAGTTTTGTATAATTTAAAGGAATGATTTTTAAGTTTTCAAAATTAAAAGTGATAAAATCTAACTACTCCAAAATTAAAGAGGATAATTTATATTTTTCCTATTACTCATAGTACGTATAAAAATTATAGTTTATTAATACACTTTTATTATAAAATTTCTGGATTCATTCGTCTTGAACTGCTTTTAAAGATACTCTTCGACTTCCATACGCCCGTGCCCTACAGAAAATCTGTTCATACGGAATTATGTATTTGAACATGTTATTATTATCGAAGAGCTCGAATTCACATTCCTTTTATCATAGGAACAAAATTAGAACCAAGATTTCCGACTTAAGAGTTTCCTAGGTTGAAATTCAAACGTTGATTATATTTTAAATATACAACTTTAACATCCTAATGAAAAGGTTAAATGTAAGAATAACGCTTGGGGACCAATTCTGTCATTTCTTATGGTAACTTTTTTTCAATCACAAATCTCTATTTATCAGTCAATCGGATAATTTCACGTCTTTTTCTCAACTTAGGTTGTTTTAAAAGAGGTAAATATGTATTAAAAAGTAGAAAATATATATAGGTCCCACAAATATAGTATCTCTTGTATCTTTTTTTTTTCTTTTTAGGTCTATCACTTTCTGGTTATTTATTTAAAATATTTTTAAATTTAAAAATATTAAAAGCAAATAACTCAGATAAGCGGTAGCCAATTATCTTAGAAAAGCATTGTGATTAAAATGTAAGCATTACCGAATCTAGATGAAGCGTGTGTATATACACGTGTGTGAAAAAAAAAGGGAGAAAAATTATATTATATTTATATCATATTTGTCATTGGCACATGGTAAATATGCTTTTCCCTTCTTACATGGCAACAAAAGGCACTTGTGATGTTCCCTTCTTCTACCGTCAGAGCGACAAGAGTTCGATAGATGGCAAAATTGTTGTCTCGGAACATACCGGGGATGTCTTCACTGGTTTCAATTACTACGGCTTTTAGCCTTTGACTTTAGGCAAGGTAAAGTGGAATCAATATGCAGAAGATCTCCTCTATGGATTCAACGTGTGTGTTAAATGAATAAATAAATGCTCACTTGTTTAGACAAGTGGTCGTTATCTGATAGTTTCGTATATAGTCTAAATAATATGGACTTGTTTCGACAGGTTCATCTGTTCCTTTGTTACAGGCTGTCTTTGTACTTTCAGTTATATGTGATGTGATGTGATGTGATGTCTATATAAAGACATCATGCATTATGAATAAAATAATATTTCCTTTATGTTTTCTTTCGGTCTTTTATTTTAATTTTTTTAAACCCTGCTTTGGGTGCAAAACTTTTTATGAAATAAATAGAGGTGAAGATTGTGGTGCATTCATTGCAGTAGTAGTCTAAACTGATAAATTTCATTCATTTACATAATATTACAGTATAAATGAAATCTAATGGTGAGATTCGCTTGTACAATTAGTATACCATAGTCTCTTCATAAATAGAAGACAACTATGGTACATTAATTAAATTATTAAATTTAATTATTAATATATTATTATATAATGTAAAAAATTTAATTTAAAATAAATTTAATATATAATAAGATCGATTTGAAACCAAACAAAAGTTTTATTGATTTTGACAGAAAATATTTTTTATAAAATATAATTATAAAGTATTAAAATAGAAGAAAGTATTTTTTAATATTAAATATAATAAATTTAGAGAAAATAACTTTTTCAATTTAAAGAAAATTACAATTTTCTATTATTATACTTTTATGTACTATATTTTTTTGACTAACATGTAATTTCTTTCTCTCTCTTTGTCTCTCTTTCTATACATAATATTTTTTTAAAAAAAATAAGTACTTTCAAACAGCATCTAAATTACTCAGCTTTTACTTTAAGGCAGCTAAAGTGGAACCCATCTTAGGAAGATCCTATATAGACTCAACGTGGGTGTTTAATCAATAAATAAATTAATGATCACTTCTTTGGACAAGTGATCGTCATCTGGATGTTTCATGCTGTCTTAATCGGTGTTCTGTCACTGTGTGTGTGCATCTGTAGACTTGTTTCAACTAGTTGATCTGTTGCTTTGTTACTATCTTTAATGAATAAACAAATGCTGCCCTGTTTAGACAAGTGGTCGTTTTCTGATCCTCTAATAAAATGAGTTTAGTTTAACAAGTTGGGTTGAGACTCATATAATTTTACTTGACTTGGAATTGAAATTAATATGGCAAATGATAATAGTGGCTCCACCTAATAAGGGACTAAAACTAGTTAATTCGACTTAGTAAAGGATTGAGACTAATAAATCTTAGGTCATCGAATTATTGGATAACTCTGTTAACCTGATAATAGTAGTAAGTAATAAATAATTAATTTATTATTATTTATTTAATATTCACTTATTATTAAAATAATAACTTTGATATATTAAAATTATACTTTAATATATATAATATTAAAATTATATATATGAGCAATATTAAATAATTTTTAATATTAAAATCAACAAATTTATATATTTAATATTGTCAATATATGTTATATAAATTTATCAAAATAAATAATTATATTAAAATTTGAATTAGTACTTTTATATTAAAATTTTAAATTATTTAAAAATTTAAATAAATAATTTTGATACTAATTTTTAATATACTATATACATATATATATAATATAATACATTATTATTTATTTTTTATTATTATATATAAATTATTATAATTATTTTTATTAATATATTATTTATATAATTATTTATTTTTATATATAATACTTTGGACTTGATTAATATATATTTATTTTCATATATAATATATATGATTCACTAACATAGATATTTATTTGTACTTTTTATTTAATAATAAAATTTTTTTGATCTAGGTCTCATGATTTTTACCCTTCTTAATAAGTTTTTTTTGCATTAAAAATTATTATATTTTAATTAATTAATTTATTTTTTTAGTTCTATTAAACAACAACAATAATAACAATAATAATAATGATGATGATTCTTAAGTGATAACAATAAAATATAATTATATTTTATAATAATAAGAGTAATCATAACAATAATAATATAATAATAGGAAAGAATTTTAATCTAAAATTTAAATTTTCTCACTACTAATTAATCATATAAAATTTTTAATATGTGATTTTGGTTATAAATCTTATTATGCTTCAAATTTAAAATTAACTTATTTAAATTAAATACATTTTTTATAAATAATTTTTACAAGTTATCAAATTATTTTTAATCAATATTTTCTTCAATGTATTATGAGTGACCAAATTTTAATTTAAAATTTTAATATATTGAAAAGTTACCAATATATCCTAAGAAATTATGAATAAAACTATATTAATATTTAAATTTTTTTTACTTTCTTTCTTTAAAAAAATTCATATTTAATCTCTTTAAAGTTTGAAAAAATACAATTTTCATTTCAATTATGTCAATAAATTTATTCTAACTTCATCCTTTTAAAAATTTTTAGGTAATAATAATAAAATATAATTATATTTTTTAATAATAATAATAGATTTTAATTAATTAATAATAAATAAACAAATATTATGATAATCATAATAAAATATAACATATTATAAAATCCGCTTGGTAAATATCAACCTAAAATTGGAACCAGTACTATAGTAACTTAATTTGAAAAAAAAGTAGTTCAACTTGAAATTGGCTCGATATATAATTTTTGCTTATTAAATTAACTTAATAGAATTGGATTAACATATTTTGATAAGTTTAATTTATAATCTAAATAATATAAAGTTGTTTCGACAAGTTCATCTGTTGCTTTGTTACAGCTTGTCAGTTATATGTGATGCGATGTGATATGCTGTTCATATAAAGACATCATACATTATGAATAAAATAATATTTCCGTTATGTTAGTCTTTTATTTTTAACCCTACGTTTAGTGCGAAACTTTTAACTAAATAAATAAGAAACAGTTATGATATATTAGTGATAGAATGATAACATTTGATTATTAATATATTATTATATAGTATATTAGGTCTAATTTTAAAAAAATAATAAATTTGATGGATGATTAAATCAAACAAAAATTTTATTTATTTTAATAAAAAATGTTTTTATAAAATATAATTATAAAATATTAAAAATATTTATTTATTTAATATCATTAAAAAAATTATACTTTTTTTGAACCACTTTTTCGTTTGCTATAGACAAAAATGTGAAGTACGAGACATTAATGATCATTATTACATATAGTAAATGTTGTTTTGTTTTGCTAGATTAACCGCTATATTTTTGCATGCAATGGCTGTCAGATGACCCATAAATATATATCTTGTCTATCTCAAGCTTTGTGATTAGGAAATGGTACTAATATATAAAAAAAAAGTTTGAAATTAATTTGATATTCATTATTTGACTGTCAAAAATTGTTTTATATTTCACTTTGTCTTTTATCTTTTTCATCTCACCTTCTTCAATAGGAGGTCATGTTTTGAAGATCTTCTCTCTACATTTTCGTGCAAAAGCAGCCATTGCATAACTCGTCAGTATTTCTGGTTCTCTGACGGATAGATAATATGGTATTCCAGGAAATCACATCTCTCGGGGCATTTGATCAAGCACGATTTTGGCAAGTTGAATTTGATTGTATTGAACATCACTGGTCATCACTAAGTTCCAGGAAACATGGCAAAGAGATCTGGGGCTTTCGTCGAAGATTATGCAAGCTTCACTTATGTCGTTGTTCTCTATGCAAGCGACAATCATCGAATTAAGGTTAGCCGTTAGCCATTTCTATATTTTCATCTCACCTTCCATGGTGAATATTCACAACAAACTCCAAAGCCAAAGTTTATTCGTCGATTTCCTTTTCCTTTTCACTTTTCACTTCCTAGATTTCCTTTTTCCTTTCACTTGTTCATCAAACGAAGTTTAGCTTTTTAACCGCGATTAATTTCTTAGTGGCCATATATTTTCAAAGTTCGGTTCAGATCTCACAAGCAAAACCAATCATCACATCTTGTTGTAATTTGAACGAATTGGTATTTCTCATCAAATTAAAAACAAATATGAAGTTTTTGTAGAATGAAGCAACCGAGGTTTGTATATTTCTCTTTTGTCACTCATATTTCTACTTAGTTGATTGTATCTATGGATTAAAGTGGGTTATATAAAAACCTCGCACCCTATTCAAACCTTAACATCCACTTTATGTAATTTTAGGTATACAAATTGTTAATGCTTCTTTCTGGAATGTTTGGATTTTACACGACTAGTCTTCCTTATTGTAAATTAAAATAGGTGTGATAAATTTTTAATTTTTTCCAATTAAATATAGTTTAAAATGAGTGCTCTCTTTTTTGTTTATTATTGTTGTTCACTGTGGTAGGTTTATTCTTGTTTGCCATGAATGGTTTCTTTGAAGGGGGTGTCATCTTATGCACCAAGCCTTCTTGATGAACTCCCTAGACATAGGAGGTGGTGTTCAAGGTTGCCTGGGTTTTCATTCTAGTTTCTATGCTACTAAAAGGACTTGACTCTCAATATTAATAAGAGTATTAATTACTTAAATTGTTAAGCAATTTTTTCTTATGCTTCCAATTTCCCATTGACTCATACTAATTTGACTTTCCACTAAATATGTTTCATCTTCATGATGCAATAATAACCCTAAAAGAGTTCCTTATAGAAGGTTAAAACTTTTCTATGTTGTTTATCAATGTTTGATTTTAGGGTTATTTTATTTATAAAGGCACATATTTATGCACTAAGGAGGACTCCATCTCTAAAATAGGTATTGATACAGACAATTCATCATTAGCTAAAAGCCAAAGTGATGCAAAAATAGTTCAACTTCAACAAGCATTGGTGTCATAGCCCAGTAGCTCTTTAACCAAAACTGTGTAGCGCATGCTTGTTACTCTTGATCAATATTCCAGTCTTCCTACTGAAACCCACTCAAAGTATACTTGGTAAGGATAGTGGAACTCACAAGTCTACTAGCCACAATCAAATGTCACTAAAACACCCATGCATATTAGATTGTAAGATCCTTTCACCCACAAAGTCTTCAGGCACAATGGACCAAAAGGGATAATTGAATAAGGGGAGGGACATTCCATTTGTTTGGTTTATGCCTTATTTCATAGTTTTGAATGCATAAGGGATAGTCACAAGCTAAATTACTTAAGTCCCTAGCTCAATGTCTAGGCACTCCACCGACCCATTTGATACTCCACTCCCTTAAATAGTTTTTTGAACAAAAGGCGTCTCATTGGGAGTTAACTTACTTTTTCCAAACTATCATAAATCTTTTTCTTAAAGCTTTGGGTGTCCATTTTACATGAAAACCAACTAACATGAAGATAAAAAGGTGAGGATAAAAAATCTAGGCTTCTCAAACTTCTTCAAATTCTTAAACCATTCAAAATGCCTAAAATACCTCCAAAATTAGGAAAATTGAAAAAAATAGTACCTTAAACGGATTAATTCCAAATTTCAACCACAAGACCTCCACAACATGTTAGATTTTTCCATCAAGTCTTGTCTCAGTCCAAGAATGTTTGCCTACTAAACTGTCACAAGTGCCAACTTATAACAATTTGCTGGACAAAAAGTATAAATATTCGTTGATCTTGGATTTTGACATTAATTATTCTTTGTCTTGTACCTTTATGCAAGTGTTACTATTGTTGAAAGCTTGGTCATTCCTAATATTGACTCCAACTTCCTCATAGGTATCATTCTTGAAGCACATGTGTATTTATACATGCCTCCATATAATCAATGGACTTTCTTCCCATATATATCCTTTCTATAAATCAAAACTTTCTTTTGTTTTATTTCATACATTTTACTTGTTTTATCTCACGCCACTCTTCCAAAATTAAATATCCAAAATCAATTTGATACATTCACAGGGTGAAAAGACCAAGTTATTTCTCATGTATTGAAGGACAATTTCCATTATATGCAAACAATTTCCCGTTTCATTTCATTCTACATTGCCATCTAGGGGTTTTGTGTCTGCTTTTAATTTCTCTCCTTGATGGTTGGATCGGTCTTTCACAAGCTATTTCTTCTAACTAATATTTCTTTCATTCAATTAGCACTTTTTTTGTATATAATATGGAGATTGGCTTTTCCTGTCAAGATAGGTAGTCAATTTTTTCTTGTTTGGATGCCATGTACCTGTCTGAAATGCTCCTCTGGATCTTTCTCTAAAAACCAATATGAGGGCAGTATCATCTTCTATGAATTGGTGAGTAAATAGGATGAAGACTGTGTGATTAATTAAAGTGATTTAAAATGACTTCATATAGGAATATTTAAGGCTTGAAATTTCTTCTTGGCTCTGTTTATGTTCCTCTAGCTTAAAAGTTAGTAATGTTTATGCTAGATCTGATGAATTCCTTTCAATGTCTCATTAGTTCAATTTTTTTAGCATAATTTTTTTAATCTCTCTTTATTAGCAAGTTGGTTTTGTCATATTGGTTATCTTCTATTCTCATTTATGTTCGCTTATATACTATAGTATTGTTAGCATTTTTTTCCCTCATTATTTGTAGTACCCTGATAAAGGTATTTAGAGTATGAGAAATGGGAACAATAGATTTATTGATATAATGTACATATATATTTTCATAACAATTAGTAAAAGGTTTAAGAGGTTCAGTAAGGCCTTGTTTGATTCCCTCATTCAATAGCATGCATGCTTTTTTCAACAAGAAGAATTTTATGTATAATTTGAAAAGGAACAATTTAATAGTTAAATGTTATTAGCACTACCTTTTTCCCTCTCTCTTTATTCTCTTTGGTTTCATATTCTATTGCTCTTTGATCAATTATCTTAATTTTGGGTATTTTTCCCTTTTCTGATTGATAGAAATTTTACAATTGGAAATTTGGCAAGCCTAGAAGGACACTCAATCCAATGGTTGAGTGTAGTTTACATCAACCGAAGAGGTAGAGTTAGTCTTTCAAAACATCTCAATGTTCACTATAAAAGCCATCCATTATAAGCCCTTATTTTAATGTTCTTCAGCAAATTTGATAGGGACTATCAGGGATATGTACAGAACTATCAGGTAGATTCCTCAAATTATTATTTAGATTAGAGTAATTATTTTAAGTCCAAAACTTTTTGATCTATCATTTTTTTCTAGCCTGTTTTACAGCCATCTACTATGAGCCCTTATTTTTATCATATTTAAGGATGTTTCGTGATCCAATCTACCACAAATGACAATTATTGATCTTGTGAATCAATGGTAGTTCTAAAGGAGATCGGTTTTTGTACACTTAGATTCTCAACCCTCATGATTTTGCTATTAACTTCTGAATTGGTTGGAGAGGTAAGTAGAAGTGAAAAAGAATTGAAAAATTTAGCCCATTTTAGAATTTGATGGTTTTTCAGAGGTTTAGGTGTTTGCTTTCTTTTTAGTTTTTAATGTTATTTGTGTGTGTAATTTGGAGTTTGTTTAGGTAGAAAGTTTAGATGAGTCCTAGTCAAGAACCATACTTTATGGTAGAAAACCCACGGCCGCAACAAAGTCTTTTTCATTAAATAGTAATGAATGGATAAAGAAGCTTTTGGTGTCCATCTTTAGATTGTAAACATTATTTTCATGACCCAACTATTCTTTCTTCCTCTGAATCAGCAGCACAAGCATGGAGAAAATGCTATCTAGGTTTTCTTCCTATGAAAATCCTGAAAAGCAGATCAAGCATGCATTTTGACAATTTTCTTCAAGTAAATAATTGTTCTTAGCAACCCCCCATGTTGTACTCTTAGGTTGTTCTTCATGGTGTAGAGTTTCAAATTCTTGTTTATAATGGACTGTTTGCAGGAGCTGAGAGAACTACGGTGTTAGTTCCACACTACCGCCGATTACTGTGAATCAATGTTCTTGAAAACCAAAGAGAAGAGAGAGTGAGTGCACTATACTCGTAGTTTCTCTTTGTAGACATCCAAGTCCTTCACATACACTACACTCCGAAAGTCTTTTTTTTTTTCCTTTGCTTTTTAATTCTAGGAACCTTCTAATGCAAGAAGACTTTTCAAAAATTGTGTATCCAGTTAAGTGTGACTACTCATGTAGAACTCACTTCTTTTTTCCTTTTTTTTTTTTTTTGCCGTTGGATGGGATGGTGGCTCATGGCTATGACGACTTGTGAACTTTAATGTATTTTTTTCTTTTTTGGTGTAATATGGTGGAGAATATAAAGGAATATTTATGCAGGGCAATGGTGATCGTTGTGGATAATTTTAGAAACGTCTCATCCAATCTTGAATGCTTTATTTCTTAAAAAAATGCCTTATCTGATGCCAAAGTTGCGCATCAACTGCCTCAAATAATTTATATTGATGGAGAGAGAGAGGGGGGGTTAATATCTTGCCAAATTTTTTTTAAAAAATTAATTTATTAGTGATAGTCAAAGTTTGTCAAAATTAATATTTTTAGTAATGGTCAAAGTTTGTCAAAATTAGTATTAAATTATTTTTTTATGGTCATTAAGTGTTGTAATAATTATTGCTTACAAAGAAACATATGGTCTCCTTATATGCATATTTCGACAGTCAAGGCTGTAGGTAGTTAATTATCTTCAATGGTCATTAATCAGCAATTATACAATTTGTGACATCCTTTATTGTAACAATCATTGATGGCCAATTTTATGTCACTAAAAGAACTATCAATGGCTATATTTTGTTTTATCAACAACCATGGCCATCAATAATTATATAATTTTTTGTAATATATTAAATATAAAGAATTTAGAGAAAATAACTTCTCAAATTTTTTAAAAAGATTACTTTTTTTAATACCATACCTCTAAATATTATATTTTTTAATTAATATATAATTTTTATATTTTTCTCTTTATACATATAATTTTTTATAAAAAATATTTTCTGATAAAACAAATAAAATTTGAATTACTACGGCTTTTACTTTATGCAAGCTAAAGTGGAACCCATCTTAAGAAGATCCTATGCGAACTCAACGTGTGTGTTTAATGAATAAAAAAATAAATGTTCACTTGTTTAGACAAGTGATCGTCATCTGGATGTTTCATGTTGTCTTAATTAGTGGTCTGTCACTGTGTGGTGCGTATCTCTAAATTGCGTAGACTTGTTTCAACAGGTTGACCTGCTTTTACTGCTGTCTGTCTTTGCATTGTCTTTTCAGTTATAGTATAAAAGATTTGAAATTGAGTTTGCAATGAAATGAAATTTAAAGATTGTTATTAAATATAAAATAATTGGAAGATATTAGTAGAGCTTATTTCAATGGAAATATAAAAAAAATTACAATTGAATTTCAGATTCCTTTTTTGTATATGTTATATTTTTCTTTCTTTTATACGGGATGTGATGTCTATATATAAAGACATCATGCAATATGAATGTTAGACCCCTACCAAATATTCTTAATTGCTTAATTAGCCTAGAATCCAACTCTTATCTTTTTATCTTTTCATTTGCTCCTTTAAAATTCGTTAGGAATTTGTTTTCTTTCTACAAAGCCCCGGTGCTCACTATTAATCAATTTAACGTTCTTGCGTGAGTAAAACTACTAGTCTGCATTTATTAAGTAGGAAGTGAATCCAAGCACTAATTTATTAAGTAAAACTCTACATTTACTATAAGATCTCATACAGACCGATACACATATCTCCGTATACATAACATTCCACACGTTTTAGGAGATCATGATCGCCTGAAAAGCTACTAGTCTGCTGAGGACGGTGTGACACTAACAAGCATACATATGTCTAATTCACTTTCAATTACACAAGTGTTAATACACATGTATAGCCATTTCATTCTCGACCATGTATGAAGCATTATGCACATAAAGGCACTAGTACGATATATCACATAAATTTATAATGCTGAACGAAGCATATATTACGAACTCAGCCATTCATCCAACGAGATAGGAATTCTTCTTTAGAATTGCTAGAATATACGGCATGGTAATTGGTCATTCTAGCAACACGTGATTATTAAAAAAAAAAACGATTGTATAGTTTGTTTTATTTCCAAACTTTTTAAAAAAATTATTAAGGCACTCAATATTTTAAAATACTAATTGTACAAGTTGCATCATCAACAATATATTTATTATAAAACTTATGGACACATATCAATTTATCACCTCAAACTAAATACTGTTAATTCATTTAAACATCCAATCAGATAAGTATTCATTATTGAACTTGTAAGAAGATATAAAACGGCAACTTGCCATTTAAGCAATATATAAGTCTATATATGTAGATGTATGGATTGATAAGTGTGCAGTATTATTTTTCATTGTAATACTCATCCAACCATAACCTTCTCTCCTCCAACCTTATTTTTTCATTCAACATAATTTTCCTTCTTCTAACCTTATCCTCCTATTTATTCTTAATCCTCTCTTCTAATATGGCACCAGATCTTTTTTTCTCCCTCACCACAAATCAATTTGTTTCATCACTTACACACTTTCAATTCATTTGCTACAGCATTCATCAATTAGAATCCATAATTTCATATTATTTAGCACAAACATATCACAATTACAATTTCACATATGCTGATATATATATGTATATATATTCTACACAGACTGCATACAACTTAGTAAAGATAGAAGTTTCATTCACTTTTTTCCCCCTCTTTTTAAAGCTCATGGAGCTGAGCTTATTTGTCTCCAAATTTTGGGATAGCATGATGAATTTTCCAAATGCCTTGAATTCCTAGTAGTTTTGCCAACTAACCGGAATAGTCCGAGAGCTGCAACATGTGGTGCGACGTCAAGGTTGATAGAAAGTAGGGTGACCCGGGGAATAGAGAAATGAGGATCTGCACACTGTTGTATGATTTTTGTTTTGTACGCAGTAGTGGGTGAAGTTGATGGTGGTGGAGGTTGTAGTGCGCAGTAAGTGATGATGGATAAATGAAGATAAAAATCATGGTACACGTTAGGGTGGATCAGATGAGAAGAGTGTTTTTTCACATTGGCATGAAGCAAGGGAAAAAAATAAAAAGATAGAAGTAGCAGTGATATCATAAATTTTATAGCTTTTTCTAATTATTGTGTCTCATCATATTCCTTTTTCAACTTTTTGTTACGTAGGAGAAAGACTCCAAATGATAATTCTTCATTGTCTCTTTTTCCTTGTTAACAGATAACTAGTTGTGGCTAAGAACGCTATTTTGCCGTCGAAGGCTTTGCTTTCTCCTTCCCCGTCGCTACTTCAATCCTTAACTTTCTTCCTTCCTAATCCCTTCCTTTCCCCCCAATTTGAGTTCTTTTTTCATTGAGAGAAAGGCAGCAACGAAAATTAACTATTTTTGTTTTGTTCCCATTTCTAGTATTTCCAGCATTGTCTTCGATTCTTCTCCATTCCAAAGAATTAGCTTAGTTGAAAAATACAAATCAATTATAGTGGCTGTTAGGTTGCTCAGTTCTCCCACTAACTTGTACTCTTGCTTTCAAGCAGTTTTGATAGAGCAGTAGCCACTCACAACCTAGGTTCTAATCCTATTGATGTTAATTAGGTCAGTTTGTGCCTTTTTAAGGTATCAATACTAGTAGCTATTGAAGTAGTAGTTTGTTATTTTTGACATTTTACGATTGGTTTCCAACTTGAATCATTGGTGGCTGGTTATGATTCAAATTTTAACCCCAACACCTGCATCTTATACTATGAATTGTGACTATGGACTATTAGTTATGTGATATGAGAATTTTGAAACAATTTTGTTGCTATAGCTACGATTTTAATTTCTCAATATAGTTATATCAATTTGTCTATTTACCTAATCTATTGGTGTTGCCTTGAATACAATTGGTATTGTGTTTCATCTTTTTAATATGGCATTTAACATAGGTTTAAGTAAAGTTTCTACTTGTGAGGAGGAGGTTTGTTTTACTAAGGAAGGAAGAGGTAAGAATATATGTATTTTAAGTGGTCAAAACCAAGATAAAAAAAAATTAAGCAATTACAATAAGAGAAATATTTAACACAACCATGCCTTTAAAGAGCTAGCAAACTTTAAGGAATATTGCTATGAGGGACTTAATCACATTGCAAATAATGTACTACTATAGAATTGCAATATAACATTAATGTCCATTGACATTGGTTAAAATAAAAGTCAGTGTAGCACAAAGGTATTTTTGAAAAATATGAGTAGCTTAACAAGTTAGTTCAAATAAAAAAATTAATATTGTAGCACTCAAAAAAGCTTTCTACATCAGTTATTAGATAATTGATATCAAAAGGAAAAGGAAGAATTAGTTCAAAAAATTAGGATATAGTTAACACATCATTTTTTTAAACTAATGTAGAAATAATGCTAACTGCTAACGTTGAAAAATGAAATCATCTAAGACATCAATTTTTTTACAAATAACTTACATATTTCCTTCTCACAAGATTTTAGACATCAATTCATAAAATAACTAATGTCTAAAGTTATAACAACAGTGACATTTTTAAAAATATGAAGAAATTTTATTTCTTAGTTTTTTTTTAATAAACAATCGATATGTTTTCTTCTTGTGAGACTTTAGATGTTAGTTCATGAAGTAATCGACACATCAAATTATAAAAAGTAGTGATATTTTTGCACAATAAATAAACTAAGTCTTATAATTTCCTCATTATTACTTTATTCTCCCTCTTATTTATTGTCAAGCTCATTCTTTGTCTTCGCCCAACTCTTTCTACAAAACCCTATATCTTAGTCCATCTTCCACCACATCTCAGTAAGCTATCAATACTTCTTCAACTATTATCAAGCATAAAGTGCGTTCAAAACATAAGAAGTGACTTTGTTACTCCCATTTCTCATATCTTCATTTCTTTCATTTCTCTTTTTTTGCATAAGTTTCTAAGATATTTTTGTTTATCTTTCCTTTATATAACTTTTGAGGTTATATCTAAGTTATATATGCTTATTATATATTTGATAAAAATGTTGCAATAAAGACCAAAGTTAGCTGAACAACAATTGGAGATGAAAAGAAATGAAAAAAATATTCATAAAAATGGCAATTTCTCATAATTCTAGAAAAGACAACATGTCTTATAGCATTTTGCAAATAAATAAATCTCGACAAGTTAGATGTGCCCTAAATGGACAATCGAGCATGAAGTTATAGCCTTTCAAATTGTTTAACTTAAAATATATATCTAATGGGATGCTAGGTTTATTCAATTTTTATTATTAATATTTTTATGGAAAATTAAAAAATAATATTAAAAAATATTGTGTAACCATTTCACATCAATTTTTTTAATCAAAAATTGATATAAAATTTTAAAAAAATAAAAATATATTTTAAAGAAAAGTGTTATATAACCAATGTAGAATGATTTAACATACAACAAGAACCATATATGCATCGATTAGTACCTAATGTTTAACTTGTTAAATAATCAATGTTGTTTAGCATTTTTGTGGTAGTGATAGTTGTCCATTTACTTTGGAAAATTGTTCACTACTAGTATGGCTAGAGTGCTTAATAATAAGCATCATTAACACGTAATAAATGAGAAAAAAATTAACAATAATAGAGTGACAATATTAAAACTAGCTAATATGGGGGAAAAATCAAGTAATAACAACTAAGATTGTTGAAATAAAAGAAACTATTCATTAGCTGTAAGAGATAGTAATGTGTCTAGAAATCTAAACATTAGAACTTAAAAGACAACTGCAATTGTTAGATCAAACTTAACAACTTAGAGCGGAAAATTGTAATTGTTATCCTTTTGGAGTAAATTTGAGAGCTGGTATTTGCATGTTGGTCATATGATTGTGGACAGGTTGGACATGTTTCAACCAAATGATACCAATCTCAAAAAGGCATGGTTTTCATAGACAATTTTTAATATTGTCCTTTTATCTTTAAAATCCTTTAGGACCCCAGTCATGTGATAGTCTAGGGCACCCTACTCAAACCAAGCCTATAAGTAGGTTACCATGTTTCCATGTAAAGAAAAGGTGGTGTAGGTTTGCTCTAATTATGGACATGTTTCAACCAAATGTCACCAATCTTAAAAAGGCATGGTTTTATGGATAATTTTTAACATTGTCCTTTTATCTTCAAAATTCTTCAAGATCCTAGTCATGCAATAACCTTGGTTGTCCTACTCAAACCAAGCCTACATAGTAGGTTAGCATGTTTCCATATCAAGTTAAAAATTTGCAGCCCTCCCTCATAGATCTTGAAACCTACTTCCAATCTCCTTACCATGTTATAAAGATTGGTGACATAAAGCTATGGAAAGAATTTAGGAGATTAATTAATTTATAAATGCAAGTACTATCCCATAAGTTAATCTTTAAATGGTTATCAAGCCAACATCTAAATGACCACAACACTCTCTTCCTCAAAGTAACCAAACTTCTTTAAAGACTAAAAAAAAACATATTTTCAAGCACTTTTACCCAACTGTTGAAGTGTAAGAGTGTTTCTTGAGCCTTATGTGTTCAAAAGAAGTCAACACATAAGAATGGTTTATGCTTTGCACTCTCACTTCATTTAGGTCTCCACCAGAAAGGCACTAAACAAATCTTAGACTTCATTTATCTAAGATAGTATACTACAACAATCATTGATTATGGACAAAACACTAAGAACTATAAAAGGTTAAATTAAAGTTTGTTATCTATAGGTTTTGTTATTTTAGTATTATGTTGTGTTTTATATTTACAAGTTTAATCTTCGACATATTATCTGTAATAGGTTTGTTTTCTCATTCCTTGTAACTATTTCTTAAATAACCATAAAAAATTATTGCTCCATAAATTCTATGGTCAATTTTTTTATATAGGATAATTTCAATAAATGAAGGACAAAATTTATACTAAAGTCATCTTACTAACTAGTAATAATGTTGATGTAAGTTTTTTTTGGGTGAAAACTATATTGATGTAAAATTTAACAATGAAGGAACTAAACAACTTGTTAACAGTTTTTGTAAGCTCAAATCATGTCATTATCAATAAAAAAATATGTGCATTGATTTGGTATTAACTATTGAAAATATTATAAATATGTATCCCTATTTATAATATTTAGAAATGTTCATAATGCATCATCATATCTATGATTGATGTGCAATCATTCTTTTAAAACATAATGAAAACATTAATTGATTTTCAAAATATAATAGCCTTAATAGTATAGCTATTAAATAGGCCCATCCAATTCATTCACGAACCAGTCTACATGAACTAACCATAAACAAACCGAATTATGTTTGGCTTGTAAAAATTGCAAATTCTTTATTAAATCTTAAAGTTCATGGACATGAGACACATGGACCAAGTTTGTGGACTTTTTGCCTTTTCTCATAAAATAATTTAAACATCTTAAAATAATTTTAAACATAGAATAAAAATTATAAATTGAAAAATACGTGTCTAATGCATTTTTAATTAACATAACAATTTAAGACTAAATAAACTATAATAAAAATTAGTTAACTTTGAAATTATTAATTTAAAAATAAAATTATGACTTTATAAATAATTTATGTAGCTTAGATTGATTTGAAAGATAAAGAATTGCACTTAGGAGTGAGTATTATATTGGTTGGGTGAAGATTTATATAATATATTAGTTTAGTTTGAAAAAGAATGTGAACCCATGTGCACAAACTAGACCACATTAGATCAAATTTAAATGGATTCACCTTTTAGATGTCCTAGCTTGCATTTTTTTTCACAAACTCATAAACTTGAATTCATTTCAACGGCTTTAGTTAATAGTTTATATACAAGGATATGGGAACAAGCATGTATTCTAAATTATGGGCTTTCAAAATATAAGGAAAACACTAATTTCTCAAAGACTTATTGACATATGTTCATCATACCTATAAAGAAGGTAATAAATATGCAAAATTGGCTTGTTTTAGTTAGCTTTAAACTATCCCTCATGCAGTTTCTTTGTAATTTTTTTCTAAGCCTAGGCCTTATAAATTTATTAGTACAAAAAATATTTATTGACATATTTTACAAATAATGATATACAAAAATAGTTTTTTGATACTAAGGTAAGCAAAATGTCAAGACCCACCCCTATCTGATCAAAACCACTTGAAAAATGATTATTGTTGGTGAATAGACTAATTCCATGAGTTAAAAATAGGCTAAAATCTTCAAAGAAATGATGGGTTCAATAAAGAAAGGATGAAAAGATGCTAATAGTCTACATTTAGAATCGATCGAGTACTAGTAGCATTATGGGATAATTTTGCAACAAAACTAGAGCAAAAAAAATCTAGATAAAAATATATCAACTTAAGGTAAAGATCATTAACAAGATTCTACTTTTGGGTATAAGCCTTATGGCAAACTATTTGTAATACTTAGTAAAAATTATATAGATAGAAATAGTAAAAAATAAGTCAAATAGTGTTTGTTAGTGAAAAATTATAAAAATACTTTTTTTATTACTAGAAGCATTTATTAGTAATAGTAGATAGAAAATTTATGAGAAGTTTTTAGGGAGAAATAGAGAAAATTAAAAGTATTCAAGATCCAAGGTCGATAAGGTTTGGGAATAAACCAATATTTTTACTCAAAAATGCCTTAAAATTAAACCAAGGTGGCAAAAAGGCAATTTTCCTTCCATTTTTAAGCATATGTACATAAGGTTAGAAAAAGAATTTTAGTTAAATTGAAGAGAGGAAGGAAGAAATTGGGTTCAGTTGAAGGGCATTTGAGCAAAACTTAGGAAAAGGAGGAATTTTGTTTATAATTAAAGGACTTAAGAGAAAGAACTTGGAAGGGAAGTATAAAATATGTTAAGAATAAGAATATTCCTAAGAATTATGCTAAGATAATGCAAGTATGATGCCAATAAGATGACATAAGGTGATGTCATGTGAGGTCATATGCTTGGTGGCTACTTCACCTTCCATTATAAATAGGAAAGCTGCATATTTGCTAAACCTAAAGTGAGGTGCATGGCTAAAAGAGAAGGAAGAGAGAAAAATTTAAGTTCCTAAGTGACTCTTATCTTTTTTCTACACTTTTAAGAGAGGTAATAATAAGTACTTAAGAGATCCTTAAAGAAATAATAAAATTTTAGTTCTAGGGATCATCTAAGAAGAGGTAAAATTTTATAAACCCTATTGGGTTCTTCTTCATTCTTTCTATGAACTCCTCACTAATTCCATATTATTTTGGATATTATCCTTTGGATGCTAGGTAAAAGAAACAAATGTTGCTAGCTTCTAGTGTCAGTAGAGATTTACTCTATTTCTTTTTAGTTTTCTTGTTGGTGATGTTTAAATATGACATATATATTTGTTATTTCTATTTTGTGGTTAATAACATGCTAAAGACATGACTATCATGGTGGATTAGTTTGAAAATGATTTTCTTCGATGAGTAAAGGTTTGAAAGCATGATTTTACATGGAAATGAAAGAAAAAAATGGATGAGAGAGTAATATGAAGCTCATC
This sequence comes from Sindora glabra, assembly GCA_020226215.1. Taxonomy (NCBI): domain Eukaryota; kingdom Viridiplantae; phylum Streptophyta; class Magnoliopsida; order Fabales; family Fabaceae; genus Sindora; species Sindora glabra. Next base: position 13,684,516 of record CM035225.1, on the reverse strand, counting down.
ATTTTTATGCCTAAAATTAGGAAAATTTATTTTTAATACTCAAAAGATATTACACTATGCTCTATTCTAAAATAGAGATAATAGAATGCATAAGCACCAAGTTTTAAAATTGAAAATGGATGAGTTTTGCTTATTGGAGGCTCTTAGGTTTCCTATGTTTCATAGGAAAAAATTCTATTTTCATGATAAAATTTAGTAAACACTAAACTAAACCCTAATATATATATTTTAAAATGATTATGTAGAACCCATAGGATCTTTATGATTTTATGTAGAAAATTTCTATTTTTGTGAAAAACTTGCTACATTACATTCTAAATTATTCTAGTAATGTTTATAAATAACTATATTAAGCAAATGTAGCAAGAATACATTTAGAATTATATTTTAAAGCTTATGGAATAATCCAAAAAAATAGTTTTTAAAATTATGCTTTCAAGTAGTAAAGTTCACCAATGAACTATTTTAATTGATAATTATTTGGGCAACTCTTATAGCTTGTTTTTAACATGGAAAAAAGTTAAAATTATATTAAAAACCTAGAATCTTATTCTAGAATTTCTAAGAAAATTTTAGAGAATATTTTCCATTTAAAGTGGAATTTCAAATTTAAATATGTCTCTTTGCAATTTGTTTTAATAGTTTGAATTGTGGATGATTTATGTGGATTTTTTTATAAAAAAATAATTCAAAAATATTATTTTATGTTTAAAATTTTATTCTGTAATTTTTTATTAATTTTTATTAAAGCTTGATATTCTCAAAGGATTTTTAAGTTAGATGTGCTTAACTTAAGTAGTTTTGATAATTGGCTAGAGGGGTAACTTGTGTAACCTATATTATGGCTAAATATGGTTGATAAATGATGATTAAAATGTTTCAAAAAAGGTTGGAATTTTTAAATTTTTACAAGAAAGTTACGTCAAAAGATATTTTTTCCTAAAAAAGTTACTTTATATGAAAGAATTTTATAGTTTCTTAAAGTATTAAATAATGTAGCATATTTTAAGCATGAAAATGACTGAAAAATGATCTTTTACATCATTATTTCAGTTCTGAAATTTTTTCAAAAATTTCATAAAGGTTTGCATATTAAAGTGGAATTTTAAAATCAATTATGTCTCTTTCAAGGTATTTTGACAACTTGATGTGTGAGTGACTTGTGTAGCATGTTTTGATTGTGAAAAAAAATTTGAAATTGACATTTAAATACTTTTTTTAATTCTGGGAAATTTCAAAAAATTTGAAGAAAAGATAGCATTTTTAAGTTTAAAATGCATACTACAACCTAATAAAGGTTAGTGCTTATTTTCTTTAACTAGCTGGTACTAGTCTAGAATAATTTTGAACAATTTTTATATTGTTAGATAGCATTCATATAATCTTGATTTAATAAGCAAAAATAGTTTTCCTACTTGTTAAAATGGTTATTCAAAGAGTAGAATTGATTTTGCTTTAACTTAATGTAGCCTTTGGCAACCCATACTCAAGAGGGGTGAATTGGATATTTTTAAAACTTTCTCTATTTTTAAAATTTTCTTTGAAAATCTTTTAATTTTGGGAAGTCATGAGAATAATTTTTATCCAAAAAATTCCAATAGAACTTTATAAAGATGTTTGCACTCAAGATATGAAAATTCAAGAATTAGTGCAAATTAACTCATTCAACTATCCTTAAATAAATTACCAAGAAACAAATCACAGATAGTTTAATGAAAAGGTTTGCACATGATATATAGCAATTCAATGTATTTGTGTAAAGTAACTCATTCAACTATGCTTAGAAAAAGAATCAAGAAGCACATGCATAAATAAATTTCTTTTTAAACTCAATAAGCATATGCATGGATAGATTTCTCTTCCACCTATTCATTCATCCAAGCATTAAAGATTATCATTGAAGTACATTATATTCAACACTTTCATGAACTATACATAAATAAGTCATTAAGAAGCATATACAAAGATATATATACCCATTTTAAGCATTTAATCATCAAAGCATCAACATAAACATTGAAACAAAATATATTTAACAAATAACAACGATAAAACAAAGTATATATAACAAGGAAAACAAAGTATAATGCAAAGAAATAAAAAGATGGGATAGAGAGATCAAATACAAAAATTTATAGTGTGGTTCCTCCTTTAAGTATCCTATTTAAGATGTACATTAACTCTTCAAGCTTTTCAAGCTTGTGTTTCAATCTATTATCCCTTCAAGTTTCAATCGGACACTTGAAAAGCCTCTTTACAAATCTTTGCTCTCCCTTGAGCAAAATCTCTCTTTACAAGGGATACCTCACCCTCTTAGGAATTTCCAAGGGATACCTCACCTTTTACTATTAGAAAATGCATATAATGAATAACAACTCAAACAAAATCTCCTATAGAATGGATGAAATAAATAAAGCTCTAGAATAGAAGAATTTCACAAAAAAGAGCTTAAATCATGACTTGGATAAAAGAATATGTAAAATGATGTTTATAGGTGAAGTTTAGGTTTTTTCTTAATTGTATTTGATATTTATTAACTTATGTAGGAAGCCTATGAAGTATTATAGGTATTTGATAGGAATGAAAACTAGCTAATACTAGTTGTTATACGCATATCAAAATAGTCAAAATTGATTGGTTAATCAATTATGATGGAAGGTTTTGTCTATGCCTATCTGGAATCAATTAGTGAATCAATTCACTTAAATAGAATTGCAAACTCAACTTCAAAAGGTCATAACTTCTTTATTTTAAGTTTGTTTTAAGCAAATAACCTATCATTTGAGTCTACTTTCAAATGGAACTAGTTCCATGCTCATATCTAATGTTACTTTTAAGATATGTTTAATCAATGAGTAAAGGTTAGAAAGAATGAATATGTAAAGATTTGATTTTGAGACTTAATTTGTATAGTTCATAACTCTTTCATATCTTAGTTATTTTAAGCAAAAGATCTATCCATGGAAAGCTCTTTAAGTCTATTTTCACATAAACATAATTTCATGCTCATGTCATTTGTAGTTTCTAAGATATAGTTAAAAAAATGAGCACATGTCAAAAAAGACTAAAATGTAAAAAATTGATTTCTAGATCCATTTTGAAAAAATCATAGTTCTTTCATATATTCATCATTTTAAGCAAATGATATTTCCATGTAAAGCTATTTGACTCCATTTTCAGGTGAAAAAAATTTAACAATCAAATTATGAGTATTTTGTGAGATATAATCAAAGAATGATCAAAGGTCAAAATTGAAAATATTAAAACTTCATATCTCATTAGTTTTTGAAATGTTCCCATAGACTATTTGTAAAAAATATGATTATAGGCTATATTTTAAAAATTTTTGATCAAGCTAAGATTATAAAGATATGTTTGAGCTCTATATCATGAAATACTCTATTTCACAAGAAAGCTTAAACTTAAAAATGAAAAGCTATACCAATGAAGTCTTTAGGATCTTTTTGATGCTTCCAAGCTTGAATCTTGTCATCCTTCCATACTTTGATCACATCTTCTTCCTTAACTTTATTCCTTGTTCTTGAGTTGAGCATGATAAGATCTTTGATTGCTTTGCTTCAATGCTTACTCTTCTTTATCTTGGACTTTCCTATATAATAGACAGAAGTTTTGCAAATCATGTATATAGTTAATGCAATCTAATATGTCAAGATATTAATATGCATGATTCATATATATAACAAATTAGCACAAGAGCATTCATAATCATCATATTATGTATCTTGACCAATCATATACTTAGTGATGCTTGTATAAAATATCATTCTTTTAGCATATAATCAAGCATTGATATTACAATCATAATCTAGCATGTCTATTAAAGATTTTATAATACTTTAATGTAAAGACATGCAATGCTATTGAAACACCTATTGTCATCATCAAAACTCATCATATCTAATCTTAAGGTTAACATGTGGTACTTATAGAACTTGGAAAATCTAAGCTGCAAATATTTGATTTTTATTATAAAAATTTAATGTTATATTAATCTTAGAATTGATATCATGATTGATTGATGACATATGGCTAGATATAGTAATCAAGTTGAAAGAATTTTGTAAAACAATGGAACTACTCCACAGGTTTCATGGTGAAATTGTAAGCTTATTGCAAGATTAATGCATGGATTATGATATGAATTATTCTATGACTTGTATACTTACTAATGTGTTATGTGAGAATATTTGTGATGGTAAGCTCTTGAAAGTGATATAGTGATTTAGCATACAAAATAAAAGCAACAATATTAGTTATGGTCAATAGAAAGGTGGCGAGGTAACTAGAAACTCCTTTTTGCTAGATTGTTTTATGTTATATCTTGGTTATTGCTTTAGATAGCATCTTGACTTACCTTATTAATTTGTGAATTTGGTAAAAAGCATTTAAAGGCTGTGTGAGTCTATCTTCACTTACAAAAGTATTGGAAGATTGTAGCTGGTATTCAAAAATAATGTTAAAAGTTAACAAGGGTATTTTCACTATATATGAATCCAATAATAGTATCACAAATTTTCCATAGATATTATCTATAATTGATTAATTAAGTTGATGATTATGAGACTTGCAATAGGTTCATGTGTTATCCTTGTTAATTAGTAAGTTAATAATTATAAGGAATAATCTCCACTGTGCTGAAGTAATTTACAAATACATATATGAAAATGTAGTTATATACCAAATATGGGCTTTAATGTCATTTATGATATTGGTGGTTTCAATATCATTTTTCACATGTGATATTATTATGAGATTATAATATCTTACAGAATGTTTAGGGATTTGGCTTGACACCTTGATTTCCAAGTCACATGAAAGGATGAGTGGTATGAGGTTGATATGAAGGAATAAGGATGGGATTTGTGTGGTTATGATTAGTTTAGAGTAATAAGGTGAAACTTTTTATACCTTCATATTATTGAATATTTACTTAAGAATTTATATTATGATTATGATTGAATCATATTTGTGATCAAATTAAATGACTAAATTATATTTTACATGTTAAATAATGCAACATACAAAATTGCCTAATGAGAAATATTTTTTTATAAGAAAAGTTTTTTAATATATTCTTGTATGTAAATGTTAACAAAATTAAAACCGATTGGAAAATTTATGTGATAGCTATCTCATTAAGTAATTTATTACTTAGTCTACCTATGTGTGTACGTGTGTAAGATACTTTTCATCATGGCCTAATTTGAGAGTACTAATGTGTAATGGTGTCTTTATGACACCAAGGTAGTTTTTCAAGATCTCATAAACTTTGACATGGATATCCACTATAAGGATACTATTAATAGCTCATCCAATTGATAATTGTTATTTCTATCTATTTTTAAAATAATTAATTTTAATTTATTGTATAATTATTAATGGACTTTTCTGCAAGTAGTACTGGTATAATTGTTTCATTCTTTTTGACTTATGACAAATAGATTTTAGTGTAACCCAGCAATTTACTAAGTTTGATGCGTATTTTTTACTTTTAGTTTAATGATTTACTAAAAAAAGGTCATCTTGTGAAACAAAGAATTCCATGGGATTTTCAAAAGAATAAAGGAAAGGAAAATGATTTTCATCATCTTCAAGGTAAATTTCAAAAGAATTGAATTCCAAGAATATATATCTTGAGGTTAAAGGTATCTATTTAATTAGTATATATTTATTTATTTTTTTAAAGGACTTGGCATGTAGTTTTTCAAAGAAATATTCTAAAAAATCTATTTTTGATTCGATTCCAAAGAAAGAAATCAAATTTCTAAATTTTTAAAAGAGTGTATTATCTCTAAGGTGTTTTTATGAAAAGGATCTTATATTTTTAAAATTTTTGTAACTCAATCCTATTCTATTGTGCTTATTTCATGGTTTTAACTTCTAAAATGATTTTACTACTCAATTTTCAAAAAATCTTCATGAAAAGTATATTCCTAATTTCTTAAGAAATTTTCAAAAAAAATGTTATTTAAATAAATTTGTAAATCTATTTTAAGTTTACTTTTACAAAACTTTCTTCTATTTATTTGTCTAAAAAAATTTTATGATAAACTACTTGTTTGAGATCTTGTTGGAAGAAGTAGTACAATTTCTCAATAAAAGATTATTTATCTAAAATCACTTTGACATAAGTTTCTATTTCCTAAAGTTTTTATTCAGCTATTTGCAATATAGGAAAATAAATTTCTTCTATTTTGGCATGGATTTTGAATCCAGAAGAAGCTACTATAGGGTGTGTTTGGATATATTTTTATTTTTGCATTTTTAAAAACTATTCTCAACAGCTATTTTTAAAAACTATTTTCTTGTTCCTAAAAACTATTTTTAGATTAAAGGAAAACTAAGATTAGAGAGTGATTAATATTGTAAATGAGGAAATATTTAATTTAATTTCAAAACTAACATCAAGAACAAGAAAACAAATTCAAAAAACAACTAAAAATTGTTTCTATTTTCTTGTTCTTAAGTTATACTTTTAAAAAATAATTTTTAAAAATAGATTCTAAAAATAAGTTGAAAAACAAGTTCTTCTATTTTTAAAAATAAAAAGATAGAAAATTATTTTTAAAAATAGAAAACAAATAGAGCCTATGTGTGTGTTGGACATGTTTTTGTTTTTGTGTTTTTAAAAATTATTCTCAAAAACCATTTTCAAAAATTATTTTCTTATTCTTAGGAACTATTTTTGGATTAAAAGAAAAATAACATTAGAGGATGATTAATATTATAGATAAAAAATATTTTATTTAATAATAAAATTGACATTTATAATAAGAAAATAAGTTTAAAAAATAACTAAAAGTATTTCTATTTTCTTATTTTTAAGTTATACATTTAAAAAATAGATTCTAAAAATAGAATATCAAATAAATTCTTTCATTTTTAAAAATAAAAAATAGAAAATTATTTTTAAAAATAGAAAACAAATAGGCCCTAAATTTTTTATTTCAACATTTCTTTCAAAGAGATAGAAAAAGAATTTTCCAACATTTCTAACATTTAACATGAGATTCTATTATTTAAGATGAGGTTCAATCTATTGATTTTGCTCACTATAAGATATTTAAAAGATTGTACCTCTTCAATTGTGTAAAATTATTTTCTAACTTAATAAAAAAAGGAAAAAAACATTCTCATGAAAATTTAACCTTTGTATTTTTACATTATACATATTTTTTAGAAAATAATTAGATTTAAAAAATTGATTGAATTTAAAAAGGCTTGTAAAGATGTTTAGTTAATATTTTTATTCTAATTATGATAATCCAAAAGTTAGGCTGTGACAATTTTTGTTGTGCATGAAAGCATTTGTGTAACAATTAAAAGCAAAGTTAATCCTTGTGGATTGTCACTGAATTAAGAGGAAGATTACAATAAAAGAGAAACAGATTACATCTTCAACAAGCTGAAAGGATCTAATTTTAATTAATGGAAGTTAACAATGTAGTAGAAAGGTCCATGTGCCCATTTAGGTACTTTATAACCTAATCTATAATTTTATTTGTTTTACAGATATGAATTAATTTTGTTATAACAAAAAGTTTCACAATTATTTGCAAAAAAAAATTAGAAATTTAATGTTAGTAATAGATATCATTTGAAAGGGGCCATTGAGCCATCCCATAGCCTATATCCCTATTTCAAAGCCTTAAATTTGATATACTTCTTCCAACCTAGGCAATCAATCCTCTCACCACCAATAGACCTCCATCTTCAACTTCCTTTTCTTCTTTTTAATTTTATAGAACCCTTCAAAGTAGTTAGCAGAGACTTATTCCAAAAATTAGCTTTGATTTCATGATTTGAAAACGTAAAAAGTGCAAATTTTTATGATAGGTAAAGTAAAAAGAAAAATTGATTTTTTGAAAGCTTTTAAAGATGTCCATGGAACCTCCTCATTTATAAAAGGCATATATAATGTGTGATAGTGATGAAAATATCCAATCAAATTATGTCTAGTTGAAATTCGCTACTTAACCTAACACAAGCACAGACAAAAGCCATTTTACAATAAATGGCTCATAATTAGCCTTAATATCCAACTAGTCAATTAAGGTTCACTTATGAACTTATCTTTTATATAAGGTCAAGTTTAAATATCCTTCATTAGTATGACTAAAATTAAGGAACATTCCAACATGTCCAAAATAATCTTTACAATGACAAGCCTTAAACTTACTACAAATCCTACCCACTCCATAAATGTCAAAGTCCTATAGAAAAACCTTAGGTACACAATTGAGACATAGGACAAAATTCCATATTACTACATAGCCTGAATGTCGATTGATTTAAGCATAGGAGTGTGCCTACTAAACCATATCCATCGTGCACACTTAACCTTTTGTTCCCTATCCAAATAGCTTAGCCTATCTTAGACTAATTGAACCATCTAGGAATTGTCAATTTGATATCTATAATTGCAATTTTAAAACTTTCAAGAGATGAGTACTTCCTTTTTTAATCCTTAAATAATTTAGCAATTTTCTCTATATATATGGATACCTTATTCTTGATTTTATATTTTAAACATGATAATGATTTGGTGAAAAAATATATCATCGATTATTATCTAGTGCCCCTTTTTTTTTTTGGTTTTATATGATTCAATGTTCATTCTTGTTTTCTTTCTTGTTTAACTTAAACTGACCAAACCTATGCAAAATGACTTGATTGGTTAAATAAAATTAATGCATTAGGATTGATCAATCTTAATCCAAGATTAATATAGTTCAAATAGGTTCATTCACATAGGTTTAGACCATTTAACTAACCTTAATCAATTTGTGCCTACCCTTATATGATAAGTATCCAAAAGTCTTCTAGTGGTCTATACATGCATTCATGCAAATGGATGTTATGTCAATGAGCTAGTTCAACAAATTTAAGCAAGAAACTTATAGTAAACAAGTTTTTGAAAAGTTGAAACTAAAAATTAGATACTATAGAAAATTCATAAAGGATTTCTTGAAGATCGCATCATCACTAACTAAGTTGATGCATAAAGGAACTAAATTCATGTGGAATGACGAGTGTGAAAGAAGTTTTTAGAGGTTGAAGGAGTGCCTAATGTCTACACTAATATTAGCCTTACTAAATGAAACTAAAGGATATATAGTGTATTGTGACACACTAAGAATTAGATTAGGATGTGTGATGATGTAGCATGGAAAAGTTATTACATATGCATCAAGGTAGTTAAAGAAGTATGAGGTGAATTGTCCGATTCATGACTTGGAAATAGCAATAGTGATATTTGCTGTAAAAATTTAAAGGCATTATCTTTATGGAACATCTTACGAAATTTAAACATATCACAGGAGTCTGAAGTACATTTTTTATCAAAAGGTTTTAAATCTATGACAATAGAAATGGATGAAATTAGTGAAAGACTATAATAGTTCTATCCATTATCATCTATGGAAAGCAGATATAGTAGCTAATGCTTTAACTCCAAAAGCTCCAAGAAAAATTGGAAGTGTACAAAAAGAAGGAATAATTATCGAATTTGATAGTATAAGGATACATGCCACTATAGTAGAGCAAATTAAAGAAAAGGACTCTAAGTGTGAACAAATGAAGAAAAAGGCAATGATAGAAGAGGAAACCCATCTAAGTATTGATGATAAAGGAATAATAAGAAATAAGAAAAGATTGTGGGTTCCTAAAGCAATAAGAATGGAAATTTTGAAAAAGTGCATGAATTGTTGTATACAATGCATCTTGAAAGGACAATGATTCATCAAGATTTGAAAAGTGTCTACTAGTAGGAAGGAATAAAAAAGGATGTAACAAAATATGTAATCAAGTGCTTAATTTGTTAACAAGTCAAAGCAAAGCATCAATGCTTAATAGGACTTTATCAAAACATACACATTAGAAGTAGCAAAATATTACAATGGATTTCATTACTGGATTGCCAAAAAACTAGCAAGGGCTACAATTCTATATAGGTAATTATAGATTACCTCATAAAAATAATGCATTTCTTGTCACTAAAGATGACATACTTAGCATCACAATATGCTCAAATTTTCTTAGATAGGATCGTATCTTTTCACAGCATACTAATTACGATAATTTCTAATTGCAAGACACAATTTACATCTCATTTTTGCAAGACAATCTAAAAAGACCATCTAGATGTTAGAGGATATGCTCAGAACCTATATAGTAGAGTTTGAAGAAAGTTAAGATAGGCATCTAGCTCTGATGAAGTTTGTAGCAATTATCATGTGAGTATATAGATGGCTCCATTTGAAGCACTACATAATTGAAAGTGTAGATCACTAATAGGATGATTTGAACTTGGAAAAGCAAAAAGAATTGGATCAAATTTAGTAAAAGATGCAATTAATCAAGTTCAAATTGTTAGAGAAAGATTACATACCGCTCAAGATAGGCAAAAATCCTTAGCAAGAATTATAATTTCATGTTGGAGGACACATTTTTGAGAATTTTGCCAATGAAAGAGATTATATGCTTTTAAAAAAGGGAAAATTAGTACCACAGTATGTTGGACCATATCAAATAACAAAAGGAGTTGGAAAAGTGGCATTTTAGTTACATTTATTGAAAACCATGAAAGTGATATATCCTATTTTTCCATATGTTTATGTTGCACAAATATTTTCTTGATGAATCACATATAATGAAGGAAGAACTAGTAGAAATGGATGAAAAGCTAACATATGTAGAACAACTGATTAGAATAATAGATTGACAAGTTGAGAAGTTAAGATCCAAAGTAATCCCTACAATAAAGGTGATTTGGGGAAAAAAACATGAAAAGCATGAAGCAACTTAAGAATCAAAAGTAGTCATGAAGAAAAGTACTTAGGATTATTTGTTAACACCTTTAATGCATTCATGGGTTGTTGAAAATTTTATGCATTACCATCTTATTTAGTGAAAATTTAGGAATGAATTTTCTTTTAAAAAGGAAGAATTTGTAATACCCAATAGAAATCCAACATATTAGAAATTACTAGAATTTGATTAAAGTGTTATTATTAGTGGATAATTAAAGGAAAGAACCATTAGATATGATGGATAATCCATTAAGAATTATTTTAGGAAAATTAAAAGGATTTCAAAAAGTAGAGAAAATTAAAGGTTAGTGAAATCTTAGTGTAAAAAGGAGTTTTTACCAAGAAACACATAACAGAAACCTATAAGCCATCAATGTGAGAATTTTGGAGAAAAAAGAAATGCAAATGGGTTTTGGAGAAGCCAAAACATATAATATGCATGTAGAATAGCAAATAGTGTAATTTGAATGAAGTGATAAGGGTATTGTTCACTTATAGTGTGAATATAGACAAAGAACCTACTTAGTAGCCTAAGATGATATTAGATTTTGTCATCTTTTTAAGATGTTACTCTTCTTAGCCTTTAAGAAAGAAAGGTCACCACTCACCTTTCAAATTTTAAATTGAATTTAATGCTCATTGATTTTTCTAAAATCAAAGAAGTACCAAAAAACTCAAGAAAAATATATTTTGAACATGAGAAAGGAAGGAGATATTTTGATATCTAATTTATAAATTTTTTACTTCATATCAAATACCAAGTTTGAAAATATTTTACTAAATTTTAAAGGAAACAATTTAGTTTTACAAATTTGAAAATAGTTTTAAAATTATCAAATTTTACTTGTTTTGAAAGTTATGGAAGTTTTGCTTGGAAAAATTATTTTTAAACAAGATCCACTACTAGAACTGCTTTCTTTAAGAGCACATATTGGTAATTCAACTAAGTTAAGTGAGATTTACCTAGATTTGGAAGAAATCTAGTAGCAAATGATAAATAATGTCATTAAATAGGAAATATTTACTAAGATTTGATAAGACTTTACCTTGATTTCCTTGGATCCTCAAACAAGTTGTGACTTGGTTCCAAAGGTAAGGAAAAAATTCTTTTCTTAACTCAAAGATGATGTCATTATCCGTAAAAGTTAAGCCAAGCTTTTCCTATAAATAGCTATCATTTTTAACATTTTTGCTCACACGAAAAGGCATACACGGCTAGGCTTTTTAAGGAAAGAAGGAAGAGCTTTCATATTGTCATTTTCTTTTTCTTTTCAAAAGCTTGATTTTGGTTTCATATTCTAAATCCCTGCAAGAAAAGTCCTTTGATTCTTTAAGGAAAAGCAAAAAACCAATTCTAATATGCTTGGTTGAAAAGTACAAATACTATGCATTTAGTGATATGGTGAGAGTGTGCCTAGTGGATGGGTGCTTTGTGAGATTTGTGCATAAATAACCCAACTAAGTAATGGCCAACAAAGTTAGATATTCCTCTGATGGCTTCATGGAATGTTAGAATAACTCCTTCAGCTCTTTACACTTTTCCCCACTGAAGGGGCTCACTTCATGCATTATAGAATGAGGTTTGTCCTATAAAAGAAGAAAAATAGTATGCAATGTTTTAAAGCAATAAAAGTTAAGAACAAAAAATATAATTAAGTAATTAAATTTAAACCTATTATTTTTAAAATGTTTTACAACCAAAAATTAAATTAATTTATAATACTAAGCAACACATCTAAATTCGATTTATATCTTAATATTTATTTTTAAATACTATATTTCAAATTAATTATACATGAATTAAGATTTTGTCAATGCTTTACAGTTTGTGCACTACTTTCTTTTTATCTACTGCATTGCATGTTTTTATTTATTTTTTTTTACACATATGTTATTTATAGCTTAAATACCATTTCACTAAATAATAATTTAAAGATAACACAATATGTTTTTTATTGCAAAATGATTTAATAAGTTAAAAATTTAATTTAGTATTACATTTATTATAAAATAATAAAAGTTAATAATAGAAAATATAGTTAACTAATTAATCTCAATCTTAATATATTCAAAACATTTTACAATAAAAATTTGTAAAATAAAATAAGCAATAAAAAGAAAAGTAATTAAAAAAGTAATAAAATAATACAATGCATTGTGCGCGTGTGTGAGGGGTAAGTGCAAGGGAAGTGCCAAGAACAAAGCAATATATAAAAAATTTATATCTATATAAAGCATTAAAGCATATTAGTTAAAAGAAGTGAAGAACTAAATAAAGCTAAAATTAGGAAGACAAAAAATTTTACTTCTGGTTGCGGCGAATGAATCATTGAGTCCTCCTCTCTTTGAACAATGCATACGAAGAGACCGACCGATATGTGCTACTGGGGTTAGAGTGTACTCTAGTGATGCTTTCAACTACTGCACACTCGCCATCTAGGGTGCAGCACTCTACCGCTTCGCCTAGCTGATATTTAGCAAGGAGAATGCGAAAGAAGGAGGTGGCATTTAGCAGAGTGATTATAGTGAAAAGGTAATTAATAGTTATTTCTCTAATGACTTGAAGGAGATTTGGAATTACTCCTTTGGCTCCTTACACTTCTCCCTACAGAGTGCTTGCTTCCAACATTATAGAATGAGGTTGGTTCACTAATAAGTGAATTATGAAATAATAAAAGTTAAAAATAAAAGTATAATTAAGTAATTAAATTTAAATTTATTGTGCTCAAAATATTTTACAATTAAAATTTTATGAAATACACCCATGTTTGATGTTGTTGGAATCAAAGCTTCTGAATTTGAGCGGATTTGTTATCATTTTGGCATAACTAACAAAAACATTCTGATTCATTATTGAGCCTTGATAAACATATTGTATTCCAAAAAATAGGATTTCATAGCCAATTATAAATTTTCTATGATGTTCAAAATGTTTAGGTTTGAGCAATAAATGTTTTAGTCCAAACAATTTTATCTTATATTAAAATAAAATAAATAATTTATTTGGATATATTTATATGAATTAACATTAATTAATTTATTAAAATATTTATTTAAATAATTAATTTTATATTTTAACATTAAGCATAAAATAGATTGGGCCCTAGTTTAATATGTATGATTCATGATAGGTTGGATTATACATAAGCTCATATGAATAAAGGTCCCACCCTACAATCCTTTAGTGATAAGTGATTTCTTATCACAAGTTTAACTTTAAATAGAGAAATCAGGATTGTCATTCAAATGATGCACAACAAGGATTACCACTACCAAAATATTTTCCTCTCTCTCTCTCTCTATCTGAATAATATAAGAGGCGAAATAAGTTACAATTTTACTGGTTGCATCAGAATATGCATTAGGTATGCTCATAATTTTTGTGATTAATTTGTATATTTATATTTGTTAATCATACTTTCAATAGATGGTATCAAAGCATGTTGATAGTATATATTATCTAATTATGAGTAATTTTAATTAGTATCGGCAAAATTTATAAAATTCCCAATTTTTCTTTTCTCTTTCGTGCATAAAATTATCAAAATTAGGGATTTTAATTTTGAAACAATTTAGATCTATTTTTGTTCTTATATACAATAGAAATATTATGTTGTTATTGGATTATATTTAAAATTTATGATTATTCTAAATTAAGAGCATAAAAATCAAAATAAACAAAAAAAATCATCATACATAGATCATATTGGATCATAGATGAAGGACAACCTTCTTAATGTAAAGCATACCAATTGAGAATTCATTCCTGAAGGACTGATTCTTGCCCATGAATCCCCGGTGCTAGTTTATGTTCCAAGTAAGACAGAATCGAAGAACTGGCGTGAAAACGAGAGAAAGATGAAAACTTTCCCCAGAAAAAATGGAAGCTTTAATCGATAACGTGGAAGGAATATAAAGGAACTGATAGGTACAACAGGCGGGCAGTGGTTCAAAATATTTAAATGCGTAAAAATACAATAATTTAGTGGATTAGAATCATTTATTCGTTTTATATGCTTATGGAATCATCTTTTGTGGGTTATGTCCACAATCAATTTCTTGATTTTGATGGGATTAATCAATGAGAACATGTCCTGGGTCGTGTTGGTGTTGGCGTTTGCTGTTCCTTTGGTCCAGGTCTCATGCGCTGGGTCTTTTGACCCATTTTTGGCCTAGAATTTTTTAAATTTAATTTTCTATTTATTTGTAATTTTTTTCAAAATTTTTAGTGGCAAATAAATATTTATTCTTATTTTTATTTGATTTATACTATATGAAAATACATTTTATTTATGAAATTTTGGCCTATAAAAAATTCATGAGTTTCTACACAACATTTTTGGGCTTGATGAAGAGTCACTCTCTTTGATCGTGAGTATAACCATATTTGATAAATTTAGAATCCTTGATTATGGAAATTAAATATATCTAGATACCCAAAACTATTTAAATTCACACCCATGATGAATTAGGATCATAATGAGGGTGTTTTACATGAAAATATTATCCTTCTAGGATGTTTAAGAGCATATTGCATTGATAATGGATGCACCATATTAGTGTGACATTATTAATGTAATTTTAGGGTTTGAACTCTTTTGAATAGGCATGTAGTATTTATAATGTTTCAATATTTCTTATACTCTATCAGTATTGGCTATGTTGATTACATTCTTGTATAAACTCATGTACAAGCCAAATCATGTGGTATATGAAAATTTTGTGAATGCCACCTTGTCATATAGTTGCTTGACTGATTTTATTTTATTTAGGAAAACTTGTATTATAATTATGTTGTGCACGTATAATTAAAATTTCCCAATCTTATAGCATCAGTCTTGATCTTTCAACAACTATCTATAGTAAGGACTTTTAATGGAATGAAGTATGATAAATGGAAAGAGTATTTGAATATGTACTTGACAATTTCTAAGGAAGATTTGGCTCTTAGAGAACCGAAGCCAACTAATCTCTTGAATCTAGTGTTGTAGATAAGACTTATCACAAACAATGTTATAAGTCAAACTGGATCTATTTAGCAATGATCAAATTCACTATTGAGAAAGGAATTAGAGAAAGTATCCCAAACAAGGACATCACTACAAAATATGTGAAAGTTGTTAAAGAGAAATTCAATTCTAACCCTCTAGCTCTAGTATGTTTTGAGTCTAACAATCTTGAAATATCTTTCGAAATTTTGGTGGTTGGATTTTAGTGCAATTGTCCATGTTGCAAATTCTTTAAAAGGAATAAAAATCGGAAGATCCCAAAGTGAGAGAGCGAAGATTGTCATGGGAGTAGCAAGGAGTAAGATTAAAGTTCAATATATAGGATTAGTTCCTTATGTTTATCTTCTGGGCACATTTTTTATTTGAATAATGTCATTTGCATACCTTTTACAAGAAAGAATTTGATTTTTAATTCTATTTTGGATAATTCTGGTTATTCTTTTTAGCAAGCAAGTGGAAGGATTAAGATTTATTATGATTCTACTATTGTTGGTACTGACACTTTACAAAATGGTCTATATTGTTTGAATTTGAATGATTTTCCTGTTGTATCTTCTGATGTTCCCATCAATGTTGTGATTGGGCATAAATGTCCTAAAATGAGTGAGAACTCCTCCATTTTGTGGCATTGATGATTAGGCTACATTTCTAGGGAGAGATTAGAAAGATTGGTAAACCAGGGTGTGTTATCAGATCTAGATTTCTCAGATTTTGAAACATTTTCAAGTGTGAGGTTGTAAAGCAGAGGTGAGACCATATAATTCCCAATGGAAGAAATTAGACTCTAGAACAATCAATGGATTCTTCATTAGGTATTGTACTGGATCAAAAGGTTGCAAATTTTATTATCCCACTTATAATACCAAGATCATCAAGTCTAATCGAGTATACTATTTTAAGGGTGACTTGGATAGTATGAGTTCGGTGCCTAGGGTTATTAATCTGTATGATGAGGCCAACATCATACCTGTACTTGTTCTAATTCTTTCACCCACTAACAATCTAGTTTAGTTAAATGAAGATCCTCATGTTGAAGAACTTGATTAGCTAGCCATTAAATTAGGACATTCTCAAAAGGGTCCGACGACTTGCAATACTGAATAACTATATTGTGTATTTGTAGAAGTTTGAATCAAATATTGTTGATGTGATAGATCCCATTTCTTTCAAGAAGTAATGTCAAACTCTCATTCTTTTAAGTGGTAGGAGGCTATAGATGATGAAATTTCCTCTATACATCACAATTATGTGTGGGAGCTTGTTAAGTTACCAAATGGATACAAGCCAGTTAATTGTAAATGGATCTTTAAAACCAAACGAGACACCACTAGTGAAATTGAAAGGTATAAAGCCAAACTCATAGCTAAAGTCTACAATAAAAAAGAAGGCATTGATTACACAAAGACCTTCTCTCCCATGTCTACTAAGGATGCCTTCAAAGTTGCCATGGCTCTTATTGCACACCTTAACCTTTAACTTCATCAAATGGATGCCAAGACTGCTTTTCTAAATGGAAACTTGTACGAAGAAGTTTACATGACTCAGCTGGATGGCTTGTTGAAACCAATAAAGAGCACTTGGTGTGCAGACTATAAAGATCCATCTATGGGCTAAAGCAAGATTCCAAGCAATGGTGTCTGAAGTTTCATGAGTTCATTACCTCTTTTAGGCTTGTTGAGAATGTCTCGGCTCAATGTATCTATTAAAAGTTTTATAAGGGTAATTTTATCATCTTAGTGCTCTATGTTCATGACATTCTCTCAGCTAGCAACTCAATGAATTTTCTAGATGAATCAAAATGCATGTTGTTATGCCATTTTGATATGAAGGATTTTGGTGAAGCATCTTTTATTTTTGGAATTTAGATCCATCATGACAAGACTCATGGTATTTTAGGTTTGTTCCAAGCCAATTATATTAAATAGGTGCTTAAAAGATTTAAAATAGATACTTGTGCTTCCAATCCAGTGCCTATTCAGAAAGGTGATACGTTATCTCAATTGTAATGTCCTCAAAGTGATATTGAAAGGATTGAAATGGATAATATTCCTTACATTTTCATTGTTGGTAGTCTTATGTATGCATAAGTTTCATTCATCCAGATATACCTCTTGCTATTAGTATGCTTGAAAAATACTTAAGTGACCCTAGGATGAATCATTGGAATGCAGCCAAGAAGGCAATGGGGTATCTTTAAGGTACCAAGAATTGCATGTTAACTTATAGACAATCTGATTCACTTAAGAATGTTGGTTATTCAAATTTTGATTATGTCTCATATATAGATGATCATAAGTCAACATCTAAATATATTTTTATGATGTCTTGAGGAGCTGCTTCATGGAAACATGTTAAGCAGACACTCACAGCTATCTCAACTATGAAAGTAGAGTATATCACATGTTATAAGGCCATTTATGAGGTTGTATGGTTGAGGAAGTTAACATCTAGCATACATTTGGTTGATTCTATACCACAACCTCTACCAATTTTTATTGCGATAATTCTTCTGCTGTATACTTCTCTTAGAATCACAGGAATTCTAGCTGTACTAAACATTTTGACGTTAAACTCGTATTCATTAGAGAGAAGATTGCTGAATCTTAGACTCGTGTTGAACACATCCCTAGTGGAGACATGCTAGCAGATCCGTTGAGTAAAGGCTTACTTGCATGAGTATTTAAGAATTAAGTAACTCATATAGGTCTTGTTAAATCTTTTGATGAAGTCTTAGCTTAGTAGGAGTCTAAGATATGTTTATTTTACTTGGTTGATATTTAAGACTACTTATGTAATAATTGCTTAGTTTGAATGTTGAAACATTGGTAATGTGTTTCATATATTATTTGTTTCCCTATCAGATTTAATGATTTGACTTGTTTCTCTTCTAAATTGTGATCGAAAGAATAACTTTATTTTGTTAATATTTGAGACCACTTATGTAATAATCACTTAGTTTAGATATTAAAACATTGGTAATATATTTTATACATATATAAATCATTTGTTTCCCTATTGGATTCAATGATTTTGAGTTATTTCTCTTCTAAGCTGTGGTCGAAAAACTAAGTTTATTCTGTCCTTTCCAGATTATAAGACAATTATATTTAAATATCACTTATTTCCTTATCAGATTCAGTAATTTTGTATAGTCTCATTCTCTGAATTAAGTTAAAAGCTTAATGTATACTAATTGCTTAATTATTATTGTTTCAAATATTCTATGTAATTAATTAATGTTATCCAAGTCAGAAATTATTATATTAAAATAAAATAAATAATTTATTTGGATATATTTATATGGATTAGCATTAATTAATTTATTAGAATATTTATTTAAGTAATTAGTTTTATACTTTAACATTAAGCATAGAATAGATTGGGCCCTGGTTCGATGTTTATGATCCGTGATATGTTAGATTATACATAAGCCTATATAGGTAGAATAGGTAGAGGTCCCAACCTATAGTCCTTTAGTAATCAGTGGTTTACTATCACAAGTTTGACCTTAAATGAAGAGATTAGGGTTGTCATGCAAATGATACACAATAAGGATTACCACTCCCAAAATATTTTTCCCCTCTCTTTCTATCTATATAATCTAAGAGGTAAAATAGTTTGCAACTTTACTTATCACAATCATCCAGATCAATTATGGTTACATCAAAATATGTGTCAAGTATGCTCATAATTTTTATGATTAATTTGTACATTTATATTTGTTAATCAAACTTTCAACATTTTAGTCATTCACTAAAATTTTTATGCATGGTTTAAGATATTATTTGTATTAAAGTGAGTGAACACCTAAGCATCATAATAGAGGCAAATTCTTAACTAGATTCATTCTTTAATAGAATTTTGTCCATTCAATGAACTAATTACTAGTTACACTAATAGCTATTGATTTTGAATGTTTTAAAAAAGGTTTCTCTTACTTAATAAAATTTGAGGTGAATGATTTATGGGTTATCTAATTTAGGGATTTTCGTTAGTGATGTGGATAGAGAAATAATGGTAAAGGATTATTTACACCATTTGTATAGTTTAAGATGCTAATTGTGCACTTCTAAATGTTTAGGGTAAATTGTATTGACCTAAAGTTAAGGGAAGTCTATTGCATTTTACTGAAAAATTTATATAAAGCATTAAAGCATATAAGCATGTAGCATTAGTAGGAAGTAGAAGCAAAGAACAAAACAAAGTAAAAGCATTAAAGCATATAACAATATTAGTTAGAAGCTAAAGCAAAGAATAAAAAAAAGTAAAGGAAAGGTAAGCATATTTAGGCAGGAAAATGTAAAAGAAGAAAGTGAGGGTAAGGTGATTATTGTGAATAGGTAATTAATAATACATTAATAGATTTGCAAATGGTAAAAAATTGTAAAAATTGATGATTATTTAATTTATTGATACGATTAATGATACATGAGAGCATACAAGAATTTTTCCTATGTAAAAGTATTCCACCTATCATAAACTTGTATAAAAGTGGAGCAAGACAAGGTGTTATAAACCAATAGCTCTCTAATTGAAACTATACGACACATATTTGCTACTCTTGACAAATATGTGAGCTTTTCTATTGAATTCACATGACACCTTTGGAATAGATAATGGAATTCATAAGTTTATAAGTGACAATTGTATATCACTAAAACACTTACATATACTGAGTTGCAATATCACCCTATACATGGAGCCTCCAAGCAAAACAAGCTGAAAGGGACGAATTGAAATACGGAGGAGGACACTCTATTTGGTTGATATATGCCTTATTCTATAGTTTTGAATGTATAGGTATGGCCACAAGTCAACACAGTCGAGTCCTTAATTTAACACCAAGGCACCCTTTCCAAACCTTACCAACACTCTACCCTTTAAAGAAAGCTCACCTAGCATAAGTAGACAAACATTTTTTGAGTTATCATAAACCTTTTTGTAATGCTCTAGGTGTCTAATTCACCAAAATACACCAACACAAAGAGAAAAATATGAGAATCATAAATACAAACTTTTCGAACTCTTTCAAACTCTTGAATCATGTCAAAATTACTAAAATATTCCTAAACTTAGGAAAATAAAAAAAATAATATACAAGTTAGATTGATCACAAATTTCAGCAATAAAAACTCTATAACATGCTTAATTTTTCACAAAATCTCATATTAAATCAAACATGTTTGCTTGTTGGATTGTCATAACTACTAGTTATGACATTTTCCCTTATTTCAATTTCAATGCCCTTATTGATGCCTGAATCTGACATGCCTTCATGAAGAATTTACTTACTCTCTCTATACTTCATCTTAGTATTCAGCTTAGTTCTTTAAGTTACTACCTCAACCTCCCATACTTGTCTATTTAAGTGTTATCAATATTCTTTTATTTCAAAGTTAGGTTATTATCTTTGCAACATTGATATCTTTTTAGGTAAATGTATTATCCATAAATTTCTTAAAGGGCTGCCTCTATAGACTTCTTTCAAAGTGTCCTAACACCTTTAAATGCCACTTTTCCACTTGCTTTTTTGAACTTGTTACCTCGATAACTCATCTAATGAGTAGTTATCTTTATAACTTTATGCTCACTGCCTTTATAGCTTGCACAAATGCTATCTCTATGACAAAAGTGTATTCTAACACTATAGCTTATAAGTAATGCTTGGCACTTTGAACTACCTACTAACAAGTATCTTACACCTAGTGTCCTATTGTATTGGTACAAAAGCCAAAAATTATGCTTAATTTATGCATAAGCCCTATAACCTTGCCTACAAGTCTATTTGTCTTGCTTTTAGTCAATTCATAACACTTTGCAATGCTACTTTCACACCTAATTGGATCTTCTGATCCTTTCTGAATTGATACCTTTTGACATCTTATTAGAGATCATAGCCCACCTTTTCAGAGTTGATGCACTCTAGCATCACAGTCCTCATGACCCCTCTTATCTTAAGTGATATCTAATAATGTCTAGGCTCCCACGGTCCTTACTTGAGTACATCCCTGATGACTTCCATAAGCATATCCTCTAATGGCTCTTCCCTTTAATATCTTTAAAAAAGTTAAACATAAAGTCCTTTCACACTCTAGCTCAAGTTTTACTATGCTTGTGCATGAGCAAATGTAAACTCATGATCATTACCACAAAATTTCTCAACCCTATGACTATATAGTGCTAGTTTGCTACCATTCATCTAAATCTTTATTATCACACCACAAGACAACTATGCAGCCTAACCTATTATATTGAAGAATCTTATGGAAGATTGTGCATTCTTTATCAAACCTATGGATTATGCACATTATATTGATTCCACTAAATCACCACTTTACCTATAGGCTATGCTTCTCTAAGTAATATGAATGATCTTTTCAGATTATCTTGACATAATTTTAGACTAACCCCTCTAGAGTACTCCATTCAATACATTACTCTAATGTGTTATCTTTCAGAATATGTCCACTAACTATGGTCATGTATTTTTACAAGACCAAGGTTTTGCTTTTTGACTCTAACACACCTTTCTAAAAATAGTTAAGCTTTTTGGCAGAACCAATGCTTCTCCTTCTAAATTAGCCATCAATTTACTCATCCCTTTTGATAATCGTTTGCATCTTTCAATGTCATTACTATGAATAAATGCATAACTAACATTTTGCACACATAAGTAAGCCCTCTAGCATAAATGATTGCACTCAATGCACTAATCTATGGTCATTTGAATGCATCATCTCTCTATGAACTAGCTTCTTAAACTGATCCAATCTTTTGCACCTTCTAATCAAGTCTTTAGCAATAACTCCTTCGAGTTTAAGAAAGATAACTTTGCACATTCTTTATATAGTATTGGACAAGTTGTATCTAAATCAATTATAGCCTACCTAATCTTAACCTTTTGGCATAGATTGAGCTTTGATACCCAAAAATGTTATAAGCTAGTAGCTCTTTAACCGAAACCAAGCAACACATATATACCACTCTTAGTAGACATGCTAGCCTTCCCATTAAATCTATATGGCACTTTTAGAATAGATAATGGAATTCATAAATTTGCAAGCCACAATCATGTGTCACTAAAACACCCACGGATACCAAATTACAAGATTGCCTTACATATAGAGCCTCCAAGCACAATAAGCTAAAAAGGATAAATTTGAATAGGGAGAGAGACACTCTATTCACTATAGTTTTGAGTGCATAAGGGATGGTCATGAGCTAACATACTTAAATCGCTAACTCAGTGCTAAAGTACCCCATTAGGCTTTCTCAACACACGTATAGGACAAGGGGAATGGGTGCATTTAACCCCTTCAAAATATTATGTAAGTTAGTAAAACTTTATATTTTAATGATATAAATTTTCTTGTAGTCTGTGTAATTAAATCTTTTTCAGTAATTCAAGACAAGGATGGCTGAGCTAACAATCTAGCATACCCAGTTCCGTGTATCATCCGTTAGCTCGCCTAGCAATTTTATGCAGATCAACGAGATTGCCATTATTGATAAGGTGCTTGGCACTTATCAAGGGTATAAAAAGGTGATCGATCATGTGCTAGCTGGAAAACATACTATTCGGTAAGCACCTCTAGCTTCAGGGCGAGCCCCCACTATGTGTCTCAAGTGGGTAAGTTACAGGAGTAGCTGCAGCAGAGTTGAAAGCAACTTTAGTAGAGCCAGTTGTTGATTTAGTAGTAACAACAGATGCAACAACAGTTCAAGACATACCTGATAAAGCTTCTTTATTCAAACAACAAGGTCTTATACTACTTGTGCCGCCATTCACTACTACACTACCTAGACCAAGCAGATTTGTAGCTGCACTCTCCGCCCAACCACTTGATCCCTCCTAAGCACCACCCTATATGCAACATCCACCTCGTTAAGATGATAATGATGATGATAGTCCTAGTACGAATGACAATACATCATATTATCTGCATCTTCCTTCCCCTTAGATTTTGTATTTATGATTTTTTTATATGTATAGATATTTATATAGATCATGTATATAAAATTTTTTATTTATGTATAAATAATTATACAATTATTTTATGAATATATAATTTTTTATATGGATCATGTGATTATATTACACATTACTATTAGTATCGTTGGCATATTTTGTTTGTACAATTTAAATTAAATAAAATTAAATTAATTCAATTAAATTGAAATAAAAAATATTATTATCTATATTATTAAATATAATATATTAATTTAATTACATTTTTAATAAAAAAATTAAAATTAAAACTTTTAACGACAACATAGTTATTGCAATGAGTTGAATATAAAAATAAAAAATAAAATAAAATGACTTTTAACTATGGCAAAGTCATTGCTAAAAGATTTGTTTCTTTTTTTATTTTTTATTTTAAAGTATAAAGTGATGACATTGTCATAGCTAAAATTCAAACTTTTAGCGATGATAAAATCATTATTAAAAAAATTAAATTGAAAAAAATTTAAATTTTGAAAATGGTTTCCACAATGACATAGTTGTCGCAAAAGAGTGGACTTTTACTAACGACTATTTGTTGTCGGTGTTGATGCTTTCATTGACGAACTTATATTAATGACATTTTTTATGATGATTTTTTCTTTCTGTGGTGACCGAGTCATCTACAACAATGACAAATGTTGTCACTGAAAGTTTTTTTTATTGTAGTGGGTCCTTATTTTCTTGAATTATTTAAAAAGTAAAATAACATCATTAGATATTTCATATCAATTATATATTAAAAATGACATGAAATATTCAACATTTGATATAAAAATATTAGCGATCAAATATAACATGTCAATTGATAAACAATTGTTGTTTTAAATACTTTTCACATTAGTTTAATACAACTAATTGATGTGGATTCATAATTTTTTAATACAAAACAATAAGTGCCTCAGTTTAATATATCAATTATTATAATAAACAAATGTCATAACATAAAAATGTTAGTTTTTTAATATATTGGGTTTTAAATGTCTTAGTAGATAAATAATATAAGCTTCATATTGTTGAAAAGTAAATGCAATTCAAAAGCAACCCAAAGAGGATATTAATTGAGTTAGTTTTTATCCCTACTATCACTAAAATCAATAAAGATACGACCTCCTTTTCAAAAGAACCAAATGGGAAAAAAACTTGTATTGTTAAAAGTGGAAATACTAGGTTTTGTTTAAACAACTTCTTTTAATAATAGGTAGGGAATAAGTGAAGCAATAGTAAATTAATTGAAAAGGAAACTAAATGCAAATAATATTTTATGTTAGGAAATTGAACTTGGTAAAGTATAATAAACCCATTCATATAAACTAAGAAGAAGATAGAATTCGAAATCCATAATAACGGCTTGTTTAAAATTGAACATAACATAATAAAGTTCTAATGATAACTATGTTTTGACTTAAACAAATGTAGAAATTGAGAAAAGGAAAGGAATATAATCAAACAATTTGATGCCTAAGCTATCATGTTCATAAAATTTTATGATAATATTTGTAAGTTATATGTTAACTCATTTACTAAAGCAAGTAATTTTAAAGGATAACAATACATGGATATCATCAGACAACAAGAATCCCTTTAACTTAAAACTTGGTACACATATAGAATTGAAAATAAAGAAAAATTGAGTAGTGTATGACAAATTACAATATTACAAATATAAAATTAATTGAGTACATCTAACTTTTATTCTTTTTCGTATTTTTATTTTTACCTTTTTCATCTTAATGCAAATTTTATGTCAAATAGCTTTTGTTATTTTTCTTCACTCTTTTTAAAAAATTTTCCTTCAAGGTCTAATCTTTTCCAAAGCCTAAAAGAAAATTTTCATTTTTTTTATACATCCAATTCAATTTTTTAGTAAACTTAATTATCAACCTATTTTTTTAAAAAGATGAACCGTAAAGGGTTATACTTCTTTTTTCAATAAAAACAATGTAAAGATAAAAGCTTCATTTCCAATGTTATAATATTTTTCCTCCAAGCTTAATTTATGGGTAAATCA
Source organism: Sindora glabra (assembly GCA_020226215.1). NCBI lineage: Eukaryota > Viridiplantae > Streptophyta > Magnoliopsida > Fabales > Fabaceae > Sindora > Sindora glabra. The sequence continues at coordinate 13,658,659 of CM035225.1, read as the reverse complement.
AGTTGTCAAAGATTTAAGTTATTTTGAAATGGTTGTGTTAAATATTTCAAGATTGATGGTTGAAGTGGTATTTGATAGAATTGAGGATAATATTTATCTACATAACAATCTTGATTCATACTATAATAATTTAGTTATGTAGTTATATTTGTTACAAGAATTGGAGACTTGTTTTGGATAGGATGAGGTTGGAGGATTAACTAGTTTGGATAATTTGGATTCAAGGAAAAAATTGTTGAGCATATTCTAAGATGAATGCATAATCCTACTTTCACTTGTAATAACTACATGCACATTTTACATTTTGAACAATATGGTTGTTTAATAAAGTGTTTAAAGTAAATTTGCCCAAACTAAAATTTTTTTATGATTATGTTATTGTTTCAAAGTAAAAACTTTTTTTAGGACTAACACAAAAAGGAAAATTTTCAACTTTTTAACAAAAAAATTCCTAAAAGTGGACTTTTTTTTGCAAAATAATCAACAATAAACTTGCTACAACAATTAAATACAAAAAAATTAATAAAATAATCACAATTCACAAAATGAAATCCAAAAAATTATTAAAAAATGCAACTTTGTTTAGCCGAACCCCAAAAGGAAATAAATTCCTAAGTTGAATCCTTTTTCAAAAAATAATCAACATTACAGTATCAAGCACAAAATTAATCAACAATACAATACATAAAATAATCATAAACCGCAAAAGTAAACCCAAAAAATCAAAAGAAAAATGCAACTTTTTTTGGCCTTACCCCAAAAGGAAAAAAATTGCTTGTTTTTGTGAAAAAAATCCCTAAAAGTGAATATTTTTTAACAAAATAATCAACAATACAGTCATCAAACATAAAAATAAACAATACAACAATCAACAATGCAACATATAAAATAATGACAAATCATAAAACTAAACCTAAAAAAAAGAAATTGAAAAACTACCAAAATAGCATGAAAAAGGAAAACTCGCCAATTAAAATGTAAAGCAACACAAGGCAAAGGCAATGGCGGTGAAAAGGGCAACATAGTGAATGGAGGCAATGCCTCCATGTAGTGGCACTAGAGTAAAAAGGGAGGGTGAGGAGAAAAGGAAAGGGAAAAATGAGGGGTATGGTATTAGGTTTTGATATATAATTGAAGTTAGCAATAAAATTAACAATAATTAATTCATCACTAATTATTATTTAATGGCATGGTGCATTTTAATTAGCAATAGAATTAGTGACAAATAGTGTGACACCTCTTGCTAATTTTCAAGAAAAATTCAATTCACTACTAAACAAAATTTTAAATTTTCATGTACAAATTTATCACTAGATCTATCAATGATTCGAAAACAATTTTTTTATTCCATTGCTTACTCCATCATTGAATATTGCTGGTGAATTTAGCAATGGATATAACTTTTAGTTGGAAAATTCTATAAATCAAATATAAATAGAAATGGATGAGTCAAACCCATGGCTAAATTCACAACATAAATATAACTCCTAACATCTCATTTGCTAATGAAAATTTCATATCTAAATCCTTCACTAAATGCAGATTTTCTTATTGTACTAATCTTATTTGTTTCAATTAGATTTCACTACAAAACCCCCAATTGATACATTTTACATTATATATTAACTTCTATCCTCTTGAGTTTGACATAAACTTGCTCTAACTACATGTTAGAGTAAGTCTAGTAATAATTTTCTTTTGAAATAATGTGCATCAAATTTTTGGCGCCATTATTAAGGAATAGATTATTCAATTTTTTTATCTAATTTTGACCTTCCTTTCGTTAGTTTTTTCTTTTCAAATATTTTTTAGGTTTTTCAGTAGTGATAATTGCTGAAATGTTCGGTGGAATTTAAGGATGAAACTATGTTATTCCAAGTTTTATCATTTTCACAGGGTTAGGAATTTTTTTAAAATATTTTTCTGAATTTTTATTGATTTTCTTATGCGGCCTCTTTTCTATTTTCACTTACTTTTGTTAGTTTTAATTCTCTAGCTTTCCATCTCTCTGCAGTGCAATGAAATCACGAAGAGAAATCTATTTGGGACTCCTAAAAATAAGTAAATGAGTTTGCGACAGAATTGAGACGAAAAGGCCATCACAATGTAAAAGCACGTCGTTTTAATAGCACTGTTTGAGATGGAAATTTCGCAACCCATTTTTAATTTTTTTTAAGTTGTTTTTTCTTTAAATTTCCACTTGATTTCCAAAAAATAAAAATTAATAATATGGATCTTAAATATTTTAAATTAAAAAAATTAATTTTTAAAAATTACTTTTTAAAATTCCCTCAAAATTTAAAAAATAATAACAAAGTTTTTTTAATTAATGAAATGAAATTTTTTATTTTATTAAAATTCACTCATAATTTCAAAAAATCGTTAAGAATTAAAATTAACTAATAAATAAAAGTTAATTATATGTTTTATAATCTTTAATTGAATAAATTGATTAATTTTTTAAAAGTATATTTCTAAAATTCCTCAAATTTTATGCAAAAAATAAAAAATAAAATTAATCAATGAATTATAAAATTTAGAAAATTATATATTCTTTTACTTTTGTAAATAAATGAAATTAATATTAAAAATGAAGAATTTGAAATTCTAATGCAACAACAAAAAACCTAAAAATGTTGTTTTATTTGGGCGAGTGATATTATTGTGACAAAATTTTCATTCTAATTTTGCTACAAATGAAAATAAAAAATAAATTTCCTAAATTTTAAATTTGAGATGGAATTGGGATGGAACAAAAATCACAAAATAAATTCCATCTTAATTTCATTGTAAATTTCAAAAGACTTTGAAGAAACAATAGCAACAGAGACTCCATCATAATTCCATTTAAAATTGAGAGAAAATTTTCCATCCCAAAATTCTACTCATGTTTTTTTATAGTAAAAGCATAGTATTTATGATCCATATTCTTATCTTCTAATATAATACACCTCGTAAATGTTAGTAGTATATTGATAAATATTTATTACATATTAATATATATTTATTACAAGTTAGTCTATGAATCTTCTCTCAATTGGAGAGTTCTTGTCATATCGCCTTCTTGTTTGGTCCCCAACATAGCTGCCACCGCTTTTTATTTTTTCTTCCCAATATTTTATCAAAACCTAGGCCACTCCACCTTCCTCGACTCTTTCTTCAGAAACACTGGCAACAACATATCACTATAGACTCGTGATTCACTTTTAATCAACTTTAATCTGCATATAGCCTTACGCATGCCTACCTTGTCATTTCATCTCATAATATACTACTGAACATTTTCCATTACAATTCCTAGATCCTTTCCTTTCCAAGTTTACTAATTTTGTCAAATGAAAAGTTTCGTGTAACCTGGTCATACAAGTAATTAAGTGATATCACAACTTATTGCAAGAAAAGCATCTTAGCTAAATCATATATATGCCACAATGACAACCAGGGTGACAAATTCATCCACTAGTACCCTGAATGATAAAGATCTGGTGGAATTAACCAGTACACCTATCAAGTTGGTTGGCGTTACCTTTGTTGGAAAAGTTTTCAATGCTAGGTGACAAAACAAAGATGTTGTCCACAATATGATTCATAATAGTTGGGCACTACCTATTGATCTACTTATTGGTGATGATAGCATAAACACTTTCATTGTCAAAGTTCCAATAGAAAGTAAGGCTACAAAAATTGAAGAATATTCCCTATGAAATATATTAGGTAATCTTTTCAATATAACAAGATGGACTCAATTAACTAGTCTTGTCGATGTTGACATGATAAAGGCTTTCTTTTGGCTCCAAATACATAACTTTCAATTATTTCATAGAGGATAGTATAAGGAAGATTGGAGAACGTAATGGAATAGTTATGCAGATTGACAATCCAATTCTCCAAGGCTATATTCTTAGACACTTCCCATGAGTGAGAATTCATATTGATCTTCTTAAACCTTTCTTCTTAAACCATTGTACATGGCCATATACAATGGTTGAAACCACCCTTCATTTAGTATAGGTATGATTGTGGGCTATGGGTTATAGAGTGGATGTCCCTGCCATTGTTTTGGAGGTTGGAAGATGGTGAGGTATATAGCATTATCCCTTATAATAACATTTCTTGTCCTTTGCTAGTTCTCTCATCAACTAATCCATGTTTCAATGTCTAGCAGGTGAAGGGCAATGCAAATCATATGCATCTGGCATTGGATTTAATTATCAATGGTTATAAGACACATGGAGAAGAAATTCTATCAAAGGATTATGAATGGTATTTGGACATGAAGCTTTAAAGATTGCACATTCCTTAATTTAAAAGTTGGAAAAGTGATCATGGATGTGGCCAAAGTAATTTTTGTGGGGCCAAGTACACTACAAGAGAGTGGCTTGAGATGCGAGAGCTTGGTATCATACTATAATGTGAGTTTCAATGCCATTTGATACTCCTTCTTTTGCTATACCTATAAACCTTTTTTATTCTGCCTGTAACGATGGAACTTTGTTATAGCTATTGCCACTGTGCGTACATTGAAGTAATTATACTCTTTTTAGTTGTGCCTAATTAATGGTGACTCAATTACTATTTTTGGATACCAAGCATCAATACTATACTGGACTAGTGTTTACTTGGGCATTTCTTTTACTTAATCTTGTTAGCAAATGCTACTATACTCATGAAATTTATTGATTTAATCACAAGGGTCTGTCAAGAGGGGAGATAAAACTTGATTGTATTGCTTGTAGGCTAAATATAATCAATGTGAATATGAAACTTAGCAAGTTGTATCATGTGACTAAAATTTATGAATATGAAACGATTAAATTGGTGAACAATTATGTATCCTAATCTTCTTTGGTTCTTTACTGTGAAGCTTTTCATGCTTGCTTCTTAACATGAAATTTGCCATTTTAGCTATCATGTATGGAAATTCATTGACTTGTTGTGCAAAATCATTGATTTGTTAGCTATCACGTATCTAATTTCATTTTAATTGCAACCTTTTGAAATTCTCTTTTGTTCACTACATGCTTTGCCTCTTATGAAAATATTATCAATGAACTCAACATTAGAAATATTGTCACCAATATTTTTAAAAAGCAACCCTTTTCAAAGATTGTGTTAACCTGTCATATATATTCCTAGAAATATAATCTAAGGCATCCCATATAATGAAAGTCACACATTTATTTTATTGAAAATAATGAAATGTTACACTATACATATTGTTTCCAACTCAACTTCCATGCATAATTTTCCTAGAAGGATCCACCCAGCAAGCACTACTGCATCTTCACTAATAGGATATTACAAGGATTTGTCAGTTCATTAACTTGAAATAGAGATAGCTTTATTCCTTAACTAAGAGTGGATTTCTATAGTTGTCTTCACTAGAGCATATACACATAAGCAATGGGATTTAATTTAGAGAGGCTGTTAGAGACAGGTCTTTTTTGCTTGGAACCCTTATCTTTTGTTTGCAATTATTGTCTTCAAAATATCACCCTCCTTTCATCAATGGATACATAGCAAAGGATACCTTTTAGCCTTTTCTTGAATGCATTGCTTGCATGATGATCAACCTATATACAAAGGTTAAGATATATTACTTTCAAGCTTTTGAACAACTTATGACACATATTTGTCTGCATGAATCCCTTATCAATTTTGTTAGTGTATATGCTTTAAAACTAATCATATGGATGATTGTAAATTTGAATCATGTTATTTGAAAGGTATTTCCAATTATCATATTTATACATATATTTTCTACATAGCATATTAAATTATAATAATAATCCTAGAATAATTATATTCTTAAATGTCCTTAGTCATGTATCATTGTTAATTGGGTTGCATTGATATGTTAAGATTAACATATATGGTGACTTATATGAGATATTAAGTCTACACATAAGTATAAGTTAGAAAACATGTATACCGAATCGATCCACGCTAAGAACACTACATGGATTGTTATATTAGTGCTATGAGTGATTTTTAGTTATCATCATTAATATAGTCTTTTAATCTGAGATTGCTAAGGTTCCTTACATGTAACTTCCACATTTTAATACTATTCTATGTTACTTATGATTGAGTGAATGAAAGGGTAGTTATTGGATGTGTCATATATCATATAGATGGATTTGAGTGATCAAGATGGAATTTATCCCTCTAATATAATAAGAGTGACATCTATAGGCCCCTTAATTAAGTAAGGCTAAGAAAAGTGCATGGCTATGCTTAAATAGATTGACATTAGATATCAATTATATTTTCTTTAGTCAATTTACTTAGGAATTAAGAAAACTTTGAATTAGGCTATACGAGAATGACACAGTTTATGTCTCGTACTTAACTAGATGTTTAGGATAAAAAGTTATAAATGATGATCACATATATATGTTTAGTTGAATCACTGACTTTCTCATTACTTAGGCAATAATGATGTATTACTAAATATTGCTCATTATTTATGATCATTAATATAATTTATGATTATTCTTAATGTAATGAGAACCTATAGGGTTGCACACTTTGAACCTAACAAATTTGGAATTGACGAACTAAATTGTTTGGGCTTAGTATATGGGAATTTCATGTTATAATTGTAAGACTCAATTATAAGCCCATAATTATACATGGAATAAAGCCCAATTAGTTAGGGTTTTCTATGCACCTATATTAAATAGGCGTGTTGGGTGTTAATATTCATTATTCATGAATCCCAATAACATAAAAACCTAGCAACTTTCCTTGACCATAACCCTAGAAGGGACATAGCTAGCATTATGAGACAAAGGTGGATAATTCCAATTAGTGGCCATATGACGTTCACTAGTGATTCATAGGTTCCTGTAAATACCTTAGAGTTTTTGAATGAAAGCAAGTTGAAATGATGATCAATGATCAAGCCTTTGAATCGTCTATAGAAGGTAATGACTAAATCCTTATCCTAATCTAATCATTTCACATGGATCCTTGGTTGGAATTGGTTAAATTCTACTGCAACTATTTAACTCTCGATCCTAGTAGATTTTTCATATAGAATAAAGGTATCCATAATGTTATGTTAGAGGTTTTACTAAGTATCCATTAAAAGAAAAGTAAGAGCACCCTTACCTCACTTTTAGAGGCCTAGTTTGATCATTGGTTGAATATTCCTACCTCCTAATACTATTTGAAGGCTTGGCAAGAACCTTTATTCCACAAGTCTTACAACTTCTCTTTATCTTGCACATAGCAACCTAAGAACAACATATTCCATGGTTAGAGATGCATTGAAAATGGAACATTGTTATTTAATAAATAAAGGAATGAGTAGTCATAATACCATTTTACAAGAGAGAGGGTTAATATATAAACACCAACCCTATGAAATACATCAGGTAATTTGTTTCTAGGTGCAAAAAAGTAGAAACCATTGAACCACTTATCAGCAAAAGATGATACACATGTTTTATGAATGATATCTTCAATGCCCCAGTCTTCATCCTTAAATTTTACTTACATGAACATCTCTATATTTCATTTGACTACAAACCATAGGTCAATAAAACCAAATTAAAATTTAGTAGGATCAATAATCACCATAACTTGTTTTGGTGGCTCGTAACAAGTTTCAATTGGGGCAATCGGCAGTGCCTGACAATACACATCAAAGTGAATAAAGTAAAATTGCAAAATCCTAAACCAAGAAGGAAAATTAATTAGTAAAACACACACACACTAACATAGTCATTGAAACATAGAAGTGTCACTACTATGATCTTAAAGACAAAGCAAAAAAAAAGTAAAAAGGAGAGGTAAGATTCTGTATATTGAAAACTTTAGTTTCATGATACAAGAACCACTTCCTATTCAACTCAATCGTGGATGAATTAAATAGGATAGTGTTAGTAGTGACCTTGATAGATGTTTGAAGGTTGCTTATGAATAAGCAATAGTCTTTCCATAGAAACTTTGAAAAATATGTCTAGGTGGTTTACCTTGTATCAGTGTACATATAATCAATGATGCCAATTTCAAAACATGGATCGAGGCCTTAAAATTACATTGAGACAATAGATATCTAAGTCAAGGGTGCTGTATAAATCAAAATATACTAACCCTAATTAGATCAAAATTAATTAATGTAGAAGACCAAAGCCACCTTAGATTCTTAAACCTACTATTATACCCTAAATCGAATAAAATGCCTTCCCATTTCACTAACGACCTCTTCTGCAATTTTGCCAATAACAGAACAAGCCCAAGCAATAAAGTGGAAAATAAGCATGGAATCCAATAACCCACTAATGATTACTTTTGGAATTGTAATGTGAACCTAATACTCACTTAAAACACGCAAGTTAAGAGAAATTTACAATCTAATAGACATGAGCAATTAGCTATTACCCAATAATAAGGTACAGGCAAATTCTATTATGCACCTGTTTGAAGGGTTCATGGGTAGTTGCATGAAACTTATCCATATAAGCATTAAGCATTAGGAAATATGCAACAAATGGTATCCTAATGGTAAATCTCTTAGTTGTAGTAGTGGATGTCTTTTACAGTATAGGTAGAATATTAGTGATATCTAGAACACTTTCAGTCTACAGAGAACACATATGCAATGAAGTATTTATCAATGTAGACAAAAATATGAGAAATAAAATTCAGTCATTCAGCCAAAGATTACCTACTGTCTCATCTCCACGATTCCTCTAGCATTACTAGCCATAGCACCAAACATATCCATGGTAAGGAATGGGAAGAAGCCATACTACATTTCTATATATTACATAAATATAATAGGTATACCATAGCTAGCTTGACATAGTAAATTTGTAACCAAAATCTATCATTTTAGCTATCTTATTAACTAATGAATCAATGAATATCAAATCCATAGTTGAAGAGCTATTTCTCTATCTATATTTAAAAGCATTACCTAATCATAATTCAATTTAATGCCACTAAGTTCTTGCACATATTACTTTATGCTAATACATGTTTAGCAAGAAATAGCTTAAGTAGGTTAAAACTTGATGATCATTTAAAAGGATCAACATTGGACTATTCTATATCTTCAAACATATTTCCAATAGAGCCATTACATGGGTAAGCTAGCATGAAAAATTATAGTAGAACTAGCAAATTGCATAATTAAACAACCAATTGCAATGAACATAACTTATCAAATAAGAGAGGAAGGAAAAGGAAGAAAAGAAGATAACATATATAGAAAAAAATTGAATATATATAATTGGAGGCATTCAATGGATTTAGTAATATACATAACATGCATGTTCAGCCTTTCCAATATGGATAGAGCATAACTAATGTGCACACTGCAATACAACAAAATTGTATTAAAACTGATGTGTTAAAAAATAATGTTGTATAGTAGCACAATCAGGTCGTACATCTAGTGATTCTTTGATTTTATCTTTCCTAGATGATTTTCTAATAATATATATACAATTGTTTAATTATTTATGAAATGAAAACATGAAGAACTAAGGCAAACAGAATGATAATGCAATGAAATAGAATGCTGACATAGAAACAAAATAAAAATAGAATCAGGATGTAGAATGCAATAATTATGCTACAGAACATAATTAAAATGGGGAAGGAGGTGGTTGCATGAATTAAACAATTAATAAGCATGAAATTTAACTCAAAATAGAAGCAAAATAGAAATAAAACAGAAGAGAATTCAATAGAATCAAATAGCCGATTCAAGGAAATTAAGAGCCTTAAATTGGATTAATCATAGATCAATTAGGATTTAACTATTTCTAATTAATTCCTTAACCATAGTTTACTCAGAACCCTTACAATAATCAGTGAATTCTATACTAGACAACTGCCTAGAATTTGATCAATTAAGATTGGCTAATTAAGTAACTGTTATAATCTCTATGCTAGATCAAAATTAATTTAATTAAAAAATTTAGTTAAATTGAGAAATTAAATTACAAACTTCCAAATCAACCTCTTAACCCTCTAACCCTATGTGTGAAAACATGATTTACTAACCACAATTCATCAACAAAAGAAATCAGAAATCATAAGGAAGAATATCAATTATACCAAATCATCATCCAACACAAGCAATCTCAATATTTCAGCATAAGTAAATAGACAAAGAAGAAAATTAATTAAGAAAATTTAATATTACAAATCATGATCTTATAATTCTCAAGAGGAAGGCCTCAAACTCTTTGAATCAATCACAAATTTAGGCTTCCATTAATGAAGAATAAAGAGAGCTAGAAAAGGAAGAAGGTTGTTTACTAAATGATGTGTGTAATCTGAATTATATGATTGTATAATATGTTGCCTACCCCCTCATCTCTATTTATATCTAATAAAACCTATAAAATCCTAATCTTAGTCCTCTTAGGATTACAAAAATTAAGGCTTTGCTAATCTTACTTCTATTAGGATTATAAAATTTAGCAATTTCTTCTAGAAGGTCCAACAATGAAATCTCACTGGTCTGACTTCCATCTGATGAATGACCCCAAAATGATGTGATTTCATTAATCTTTTAATTTGAGGTTGTAGGCCTGGGTCTTAGCAAAATTTGAACACTAATTTCACCTTAATCAAACCTCTGTAGCTCCAAATATAGCGTAAATACCAAAACTAGTTCAGTTGGGACAAAATGATGCCTTCAACTTCTTAGCCACTTTTGACCTCCAAAACATCTAAATTGGGCTTGGACTAAAACATAAAAATTGTAGATATCTCTTTTAGATTTCCATCAATATAAAGTTTGCCTTAATCTAAGTTCCAGAGTCCAAGTTATGGCTAAAAAATAAAAATAGTGTCAAAATCCAACATTTACTAAATATATTCACAAACTTATAAAATCAATCCAAAATTATAAAACAAGGCCTATTCTGTAAAATTAAGCATATGTAATACCTAAGAGATATAAAATAGGAGAAAATAAAATAGTAAATATTTTTCTCATCAAATTCTCCCATACTTATCCCTTGCACGTCCTCGAGCAAAACAAAACTTTATTTAAAACTAAGACACAAATGACTTTACTTTCCAAAAACTTCAAATTCATAAATCCATAAGTAAGAACTAACCAAAGGCAGCAAGAAACATAACACATTATGAAGAAAAATATTGACAAACTTAAAACTAACTAACTTAGTAACTTCATTCAAAAAGAATATATCAAATTGGTAGATTACTAAAAACTTCACTCTCTATCGCTCAAGTGTTTAGGCTAAAGTGTTTCACTCAAGTTCATTCCATAAAATTTTCTACCATAAGTTTGCTAATCATCTAGTCTCCATGACTCAAATCACATGCACAATACAAATTAAAAGGACTTTATTCAAGGCTGTAATGGGGCTAAGGAAAAGGGAAGGAAAAATAAGGATAAAGGAAGGTTAAAAATCAAAGAAATCAATAGAACACTTAAACCAAAAATCATGTAGGAAAATTATAGACAACTACAACACAATACTCAAGCTAAATTTAAACTCAAATACTCATCAACTTCTTTATTTTTTTCTTTCTCTCTCTTTTTTTAATTTATTCTCTCTTTTTTCACTTTTCTTTTTTTTGGTTTTCTTTCTCTTTATATTTTTTCTTTTTTTTGCTCTTTTATTTTTTCTTTTTTTTAGGACTTTGATTGAAAATTTTTTTCAACCAACCTTTGATGATAAATTTTCATAATACATAAACTCACATACCCCCACACTTATTCAAGAGCCCATCTCATAAAAATTCAAATGCTCTACTAATTCCTAAGGTTAGGTAAAAATATTTATTTTTTTTTTGTAAAATATGCTCATGGGTTAATTAACAAAGAAAAGGCAATAAAGGTTGAAGGAGGTTTAATAAGGGTAAAAACTTGTTAAAAAGCAATAAAGGCTTTATAGCTCTAGCTTCAAAGAAAGAAAAAATGCTTTAATCATGTTTATGCATGCATGTGTAAAATGTAATCTCAAAAAAATTTAAAGTAAGTTTTAGAAAAATAAATCATGGAAGAATATCACGCAAGAAGGAAAGACAATATCATAACATAAATTTTCAATGAAAAGCTCAAAATCTCACAAGGTGGGTCATACTATCAATTTCAATCTACCAATTCAAAATCCATCACTACATCAATTAATTTCAAGAAGCAAAATCATTCATTCAATCATGTTATAAATCTTATTTATCTTTAATCGAATCCTACTCATGAAACTGCAAAATCTTCATTAATAGAAAGCAACTAAAAAAGACTCAAAATTAAGTGAAAAATGCATTTTTTAAAAAAATATTGAAAAGTATTGAATGAAGACATAAAGCATAAAGCAAAAACCTGAAGTCTCCTCCCTTATAGTTAAATTTTACATTGTCCTCAATGTAAAGCACATTAATGTCATCAAGAATAATCATTAAAGAAGATAAAGGACATGGAAAATAAAAGAGAAAGGTAAGAGAAAGCAAATCAAAATTGCTTGGGTTACCTCCTAAGAAGTGCCTTTCTTTAATGTCTTTGGCTAGACCATGGCTTCAATTTCTTTAACCAGGATATATATAAGGATTAGCTACCTTATTTGCTTCCAATTTGCCAACCTTCAATTCATCCATCAAAAAGATGTTATGAAAATTCAAACCATCCACCATAAATATGCCAAGTGCTATTCTTAAATCATTCTTGTTTCTTGAGTTTTCAACTTCACCTGGTAAAACAAATTTAACATGTTCAACAAAATGGTGAGAGTGAGAATGATCAAGGTAAAAGCACTCTTTTTATTCTAAAAGTGGAATGTCCTCTTCATCTTATTTTTTTGTAATTTTTGAATTAGCATTGTTGTTTTCATCACATAAAAATGTAGAAATTTCTGCACAAATATCACAATTAACACCACTATGTCTACATTCATAGTCATCTATATAATCCATAAATTGAGAAATTTTTGGAAACTTAGCAAGTATATCATTATGGATATTTTTAACATGTAAAACAAAATTAACAAGCTTGGAAATAGAAAAATTAGACATGACAGAATTAAAAATAGCAAAATTGAACATAAAATGTCAAAAATAGCAACAACAAAATCAAAAATAGCAAAAATAGCAACAACAAAATTAAAAATAGCAAAAATAGCAAAAACAGCAATAATAAAATTAGAAATAGGAAAAATAAAAACTACAAAAGTAGAAACAGCAATGACCAAAGTGAGGCACTAAAATATGTAACTGTTAACTAGAATTCTTAAATAATTGTATAATATATTGCTAGTAATATATAGCAAAAAATAAGTTCAAGAGAATCCTTGGCAATGGTACCAAAATTTTGATATGTATGCTGCAAGGCACCAAAATTGTATTAAAACTGGTGTGCTAAAAAATAATGTTGTATAGTGGCACAACTAGGTCGTACCCCTAGTGATCCTTTGATTTTATCTTTCCTAGATAATTTCCTAACAATATATATACAATTATTTAATTATTTATGCAATGAAAATACGAAGAACTAAGGCAAACAGAATGATAATGCAACGAAATAGAATGCTGACACAGAAACAGAATAAAAATAGAATTAGGATGCAGAATGCAATAATTGTGCTGCAAAACAGAATTAAAATTAGGGGGGAAGGTTTGGTTGCACGAATTAAACAATTAATAAGCATGAAATTTAACTCAAAATAAAAGTAAAATAGAAATAAAATGGAAGAGAATTTAATAGAATCAAACAGCTAATTCAAGGAAATTGAAATTCCTAAATTGGATTAATCATAGATCAATTACGATTTCACTATTTCTAATTAATTCTTTAATCGTAGATTACTCAGAACCCCTACAATAATTCATGAATTCTATACTAGACAATTCAGCCCATATCCAGCTTTATCTATCGTAAAACCATTGTATGGTGCACTTTGTGCAGCATCTTATGAGTCCAAAGCAATGGGTAAGTCTTATAAGCATACCCCTCAACATGATAGTTTCTACAACATCTACTTCTTTTCTTAGTACTTTACCTTTTTGAAGAACTCGAACGCCCTTTACTCTTCACACAAATGGGATTTAGAATCTTATTTACCCCTTCATTTAACTCTGATCCCTGGCTTCCAAGCCTAATCATTCCTCTTAAATTTTCTTGTCCATCCTCTAACTTATTTGTAATATTGCAAATTTGTTGCTATAAGTTTATGAAGTCTTTCACAATCTTTGTTGCAAGGTTGCACTATTGGGATCGGGAGCCATACAAGCATAGCGGAATAAACCGATCCCATCCACCGGATCCATGCAAAAATGTTAAATTAGAACAAGGATTTGTTGAATACCTCTGTGATGACTCTAGAACTTAGCCGTTGATCACCTTTTCAGCTTTCTTTTGGCCGAAGACTCTGTGGTATCCACACGAACCCGCGAATCACCGATGAACATCCACACGAACATTAGTTGAAATTGTTCTCCTTTGTCTCATAGTGCTAGCTACACCTTTTCAAAAGTTTTTATCAAAGAGAGGTGCTAGAGTTTTTTCTATGCTTGGGATGCATGAATAATAATGAATTAACTATTATTACCTAACAAACCTATTTAAACAGGTGCATAGAAAATCTTAACCTATTTGGGCTTTATTCCATGTACAATTATAAGCTTACTATTAGGCCTTATAATTATAACATGAATTTCCAAATATTAGGCCTAAACAATTTAGTTCATTAATTCCAAATTCACTAGGCTCTAAGTGTGCGACTCTACAGGCTCTCATTACATTGGCAGTGATCATTAATCATATTAATGATCATAAATAATGATCAGTGTCTAGCAACACATCATTGTTACCTAAGTAATGAGAAAGTCGATGATTTGACTAAACCATTACACATGATCATCACTTATGTCCTTTTGTCCTATACATCTAGATTAAGCACGAGACATGGACCGTGTCATTCCTGTATAGCCCAATCTTGAGGTTTCTTAATGCTTAAGTAAGTTGACTAAAATAAATGTAATCGACATCCCATGTCAATTCATCTGAGCATATGGCCATGCATTTTCTCAGCTTTACTTAATCAAGGGGCCCACAAATGTTACTCCTGTTATATAGGAGGGACAAATCCCATCTTGATCACACAAACCCCTCCACATGATATGTGACATATCCAATATCTACTCTTGCATTCACTTAACCATGAGTGACATAGAATAGTATCAAAATATGAAACTCACATATAGGGAACCTTAGTGATCTCAGGTTAAAGGACCATATTAATAATGATCATTAAGAACCACTCATGACACTCATATAACGATCTATGTAGTGTTCTTAAGATGGGTCGGTCCAGTATACAAGTTCTCTAACTTGTACTCATGCGTAAACTTAATATCCCATATAAGTCTTCACACATGCTAGTCTTAACATATCAAAGCAACCTAATCCATAATAATATATGACTAGGGACATTTAAGAATACAATTATTTTAAGGTTATTATCATAATTAAATATATTACGCAGATAATATATATAAATATAATAATTGGAATTACCATTAAAATAATATGATTCAAAATTATAATCACCAATATGATTGATTTTAAGGCATATACACTAACATGCACATCCATCTATAACTTTGTAAAAGGGCTCCAAATCATAACTAATACATGTGTTTGTTTCTTCTTTCTAATGCAACATTTATGTCATCAATTCCTTTAGTATTTTTGTTCATCGCTCTAATATACAACTTTTTGGTAATTCATGAACTTCTTCTTAGAACATCATATAAACAACATGATAGCATGGAATTCCAAATGATTCCCATTTACTATAACTACATTTGAACTTGTTTATTGCCTTGTAATACTACACCTCATAAACAATTCTTGTTCCACCATACTTTTGCATAAGGTAAATTTTATTTATCATCATTTGATCTTTGTTGACCATAACACATGCTACAGTTGTGTTGATTTCTTCACAGAATAAGAAAAATGCTTCCCTAGTCATGATAGAAGCAGTACCATTCTTAATTGACTTCAACGTATTGATCAACATAAGTTCCATGTGCAAGGACTTGTAATCAGCTTTCACTTCATTATACCTTGCATGACTTAGTGCTCACTAAAAATAGTGTAAAAATTCCACTAGGTTTGGACTTTTCTTTATGTAATTCTTATTGGTGGAATTCATACCTTCACAACGAGAAGTTGTTCACAAGCTAGCAAAGAATTTCGCTTTTAAGTAGGCAACTACCTATCTTTCTTTCTTCTTATACATTTTTTACACCCAATCGTTCTTTACAACTCCAAAGTTTTCCACCATTGATCACCATTTCATATCAAACTCCTCAACATCAATGTCCCCTAGCATACATGTTTTAAATTGGGATATGAAGGTAACATCTCCAATATTATTTTGTGCATTATGCTCAAGGTGCCAAGCAGATAACCTATGAGTTACATCAAGAAAGGTGTGTTTTATTGCCTTCCTCATAGCTTTATCAATGCTTGTTACAACAAAGCATGGTCTTTTTCCATTCATGGCATCAACAAACACCTTAAGCAACCACTTGTAGGTCTCTTCCTTCTCATCACTACTAAAGCACATCTGAACACCATAATTTATCAATGATGAATCATACTAGAAAATATGACAAATAGAAAATTATATTTATTAATTTTGTAAGTTAACTCAAATGCTAAGACATCACCAAAACATTCAAAATTCACCCTAAATACACCATCGTACCAAAATAAATGTTCTAACCATCCATTAGAATTTGTTGTGTACCACACATGGAGTAAAGGATCATTTTTACCAAGACCTTTCAAGTAACTTAAGGTAGCATTTGCATCACTATCCATAGTCACACCCTTCCTCGCTCTAAGATGTAGTTATACATATCCTTGCTATGGAAAACAACATGCTTGTAACCCTTTGAATACTTGGCGTTCAAGCCTATTATATGGCATGGCTTCATTCCATATAACAATATGTTGTTTATAATGGCATTTTTTGCTTCAGAAATCTACCTATTTGATCTCAATAATTGTTTGTGCTTAAGATATGTCAAAGGATAATTGTGTTCTTTTATAAATTTATGAACAAACCATTTATTTGTCATTTTGTTGAGTCAAATATAGAATAATGCCTTACAATTACATCTTATTAGTGCTCTATATGCTCGTGTCCTATCTAATTTATTGATATGCTTAACATCCCATTCACCCTCAGAGTTACACATATACTTGTACCAAATTATTTTATGGTTTTTATTCTAACCAATATCTAATAATCTCACAAAAAAATCCATTACAGCTATATTTCTACGGTAAAAATTCTGAGCCACGGCTTCACTTTCAAATTCCATTGCCATTATCTTTGTTGTAGTTAAATTCAGGAAAACCTTATCAACCTCTTCATCATTATCCCTATTCACATGGAGGATTTGGTTCTAGTTAGTTACTTCTCTAACGTCTCCCTCTTTGCTCATTCTTTCAGTGCCCATAGCTAACTATACCAATGTTGTCCATGCAATATCAATAAGGCACTGTGATATTCCACATAATTCTACCAATGTCATTAAAGAATAATACTTTAATCTAAATATACAATTACAATGAAGCTAAGCTTTGAGGATAAGAAAAAAGGCAAACAAGCATGCATTAGCGAAATAAAATCACATGACATCTCTTGCTTGACCAAGGTTTGTTTCCTTTTGTTTCTTATGTACCATTAATCCTATTCACAAACATAACATATACATAACCTGGGAAAAAACAAGTTTAAGCTCATAATAATTTTCGCTTATACCATGTATTACCTAAGAATTTATTCCATATAATGTTAGAGTATATGATGAAACATTGAGAAATTAGTAGGTGGTGATGAAGTTGTCCTGTAAGTAACATTAATATACAGCCACTAAAGTTTTCATTAGATACAATAAATGTACCTAAGTGAAAAGATGTGAGAAAAACATGATTTTGAATCTTTATGAATCTTTCTAATATCATACAATTCATTAAATAATAAACACTTAACCTTCTATGAATCTTAATAGTGTTTGCTAAGTACATTGGACTCTACAAGGTCTTTTCTACAAAAAAGGAAGCATAGTGGAATCCATAAGAACCAAAGTCCAACATGCAACATCAATTCTTATTATTAATCCACAAATTAACAACAACAACAACACATGTATACCGATAATAAGACAATTTACATTTACTATCACATTGCCACCACAAGTTATGTCTTTTATAACACTCCCATGGATAGCATACAGCTCACTAATATATTAACAAAGTAGAGCAGGCAAAGGACCAGTAAAGGAGAGTAGTTCAATGCATAACACTAGAAATAGGATAGTAAAAAAGGGTAGGATAATATGGCATAAAGTTTTAAATGAAACATTACAAAAGATATTAACCACACAACCATTACTAACTAAGCATAAAAATGTTTCTTTCAATCAATAATTGAATGATCTCTCCTTCTGTGATATAATATATTATATCATCATAAACTTCTATAAAACTTCATAGCTAGTGCCCACCAGTAGTGAAAGTATAGTTTAGCTCCTAATTGGGACATTATGCACTTAATCCTTTTCCCCCATTTCATTCTATTTATCTAAATTCACAAGATAATTGTCCTGGGATCACTTGCATTACAAACTGTGATCTTGCAAAAGTTCCACCCAATCATAAATAAGAAAATGGAGATTCATGAGATGAAGCAAATTAAAATTAACCTATGCATTGCTAGATAAATTATTATCATATTTTACTACCAATACAGACAAGAAAATGAAATTACAATACTATTAATATTGAGTTAATAGTCAATCAAGTTGATCTTCCTTTGTTATAGTCAAAGAGGTGATAACTGTGAATACAACATTCACTACAACTAGAATAGTAACTAATAAGGGAATAGAATTTTCAAATATAGATATAAATGCTCATTGAACTCACTACTACACTCAACAAGTGAAAAATGTTTTTTTCACCTAAAAAAAGGTTACCCTATGATTATGTCTTAATAAAGATGTCATAATAGAGACAAGATCTCAGAAGTGGTTGCCAAGGAACAAAATATGAAACGTTATATGACCTAAATATGCATGTATCTGTATCACTTAGAGTACTTTATGTGAGTTACATATATAACCAAAGCAGTTTAAGAGGACTTGACTTTTATAATCTTATGGATGCACCATCAATTTTGTAAGCCTTAAGTATGTGCTTTTGATACATTATACGGTATTAACAATTCCTTATCAACATTATTATAGAAACATAGGAGATATTTTAAGCTTGTATAGATTTTGGAACACAAGATGCCAGCTCTATAATAGCTTAGACGTACATTAGGTTTTGATCTATCAAACCTCTTTAGTTTTATCTTTCAACATAGGTGGTTTCTCTACAAGAAAGTGGCTTTGTTTGCTTATCTGCTTCATCAATCCTAGGTAATGACATCTAAAGGAATACTAAATGATCCTTCAAGCCCATGTTTCCTACTAGACCCTATTTGCATATGTGAGAGCTCAATCAATTCAACACTAAATGGTTTGCCAAAAAACCTAATTATGTTTGTATATTATCAATCCACGAGGTTGAATGGGCACATTGATGTCCCTAAGGGCTATCTTACAGTTTATGTTGGACAAAGTCATAAGAGATTTGTGATTCCTATATCATATTTCACCAATGCATCTTTCTAGAAAAGGTAGCCTATCATTTTGAAAGGAAAAAAGAAGTTCACTTCATAAACCAAGTTCCCAATATATCTTTCTAATTCTTTTTTGTAATTTACTTGACATTTTTTTTCTCGAAGTTATGATCCATTTCCAAGATAATTAATTAAGCAAAACATATCTTAGATGTTCACATATACTTCCCCTGCAAGACAGTTGAAATTTGATGTTGATATCCAATTTATCCTTAATTAATCCATTCATTAAAGAGAGTGAATTAGTGCAATTAGAAGCCAACCCTCACTAGACATCAAAAGTATAGAGAATCGTTTCAACTAATAATAATTGTTTCAATAGACTTTGAATCCAGATTATGCTTGAGGATGTCAGATCCCCCCATTTGACTTTATAATAGCTAGACCACAAATTATTGTCTTATAAATTCAAATTAATTAGAAAATACAATTTAATGTGAATGTAATATGGTGTCTTGTAATACATTTGTCTAATATAATGTCTTGTAATTCTATTGGATACCTATGTCTATAGGGCTAAAATGGGTCATGAAAGTAAATAAGCACAAATAAATTCAATCTGGCTATTGATTATTTTCATCTTGCCCTTCTATTCCATCTAATTTTCTAGATGCTAACTAATATTTGCAAGATGAATATTGAGAGCTAGTCTCTTAAAGATAAATCTTGGAAACGAAACCTAGGTTATATCAAAAACAAATTAGCTATATCCTTTTGCCTCTGTTCAGACATGTAAATGAATGCTAATAACTCTTACCTAGAATTATTTTCAAAGCAAAGATAGTGATGGCACCATATCAAGAATTGTTTTTGATTGTCAAACTAGGGCTTAATGTGATTGATAATTTGCATGTATTTAATTGTGGCCCATGTCACTATGACACTAATGAAGCTAGTATGACATTTAAAGGGGTAAAAACATTCTAACAACAAACTTAAGTTTAGGTCAATGATATCAAGGAAAGAAAATCAAATCCAAAATGTACCAATGGCAATGTCCCTAAAAAATCTAAATGGGTCCTACAATGATGATGTGCTTAAAAATAAGTGAAAAACAAACTTTGATTTTTGGCTAGTAGTTTAAGAATCACTAATAGTACTATAGCAACCAATTCATTTTAGGTTGGGCATCTTTAAGTTGTAATTATTGATGATCATACCATCACTACATGATTAACACAATGCATGCTATTATTTGATCACTTAAATATTAATACCACTGAATATTAAACACCTAGTTATAGTGACAAAAGCAAGAAGTATCACATAGTTTCTTTAAAAGGGGCAAAGGAATAGATGATCATATACAATGGTCTTCGAATGACAATCAAATGTATGCGAATACAAGTAGTAAAAAAGTGCAATGTATTGAGAACAACTCACTAAAAAAGTAAGATAAAGAAAAGCCAAAGTTGAACCTATGAAGCCAAGTGATGGAGAATTACAAATTGATTTATAACCCACGGAGCCAATCAATGGAGAAGTGCAAAATGGTCTGTGATTCGGAGAGTGGATTAAAGGCCTTTGTGTATTAGGAATGAAATCCCCAGCTCTGCAAAGGTGAATGCTGGAGGAATGAACAATGTTGGGTAACTAAGGAGACTCAAAGAGAATTTGATTATTGGGAATTAAACTCAAAACCGATCCAATTAATTACATATCTTATTTGAACCAGACCTATTAGGCCAATACCTAATGGGTCAGGTGAGACCTAATGAATTTGAATAGTCCTACCATTCCCACAGCCCAGCCTTACATTGACCTAATCCATTAAAAATTCTCTGAGGCCATTCTACAATATTCACTTTTTAAAGTATAAATTTTAAAATAAAAGAAATTCAATAGTTTATGTAATATTGTTGCCACATGTCCAAAGCTTACATCTTTATCAGTACAAGCATCCTTACCTTGGATTTTTACTCAAGATGTGAAAGAACTCACCTAAAATTTGTTAAGATAGCCTATTTTCTTATCTCTATTGTAAGTGAAGTTGACAAGTTGATGATTCATGTGCATGATAAAAGATTTCCTTATCTTTCTGTCCATATCATGGTACATGAACAATCCTAAATATGTATATAAGTTGCACAATTAGATTAAAGGGAGTGCTATAAATAATTACTGTGAAAGTTTATAATTTATGTAGAAATTTTATTTTTTATTATTAATTATTATATTTTATTTTTTAAGTTATTACTATAAAATTGTAATCATTGTAAAAATCATTTCACATGTAATTAAATCAAATATCCTCTTTACCTTATAGTTATTTAATTTATTTCTTTGTCTCTTTTGGTGAAATGACCCAAGGTTTTTAATCATTCTATATGGTTTTACTGGGCCTAAAATTATTCCTGTTTTGTCCCTGTCTTGTGTGAATCCGCACCGCAAGCCGACGACCCAATGTGCTTGCAAATAATAAGAAGATAACGCCAAGGTATACGTTAAATCGGGCACGTGAAACGATGACCCATTGTCCATATGTGTGCAAGCAATTAATCAGAAGAAAAGGATAAAATGTGGTGGCGGCATCTGGTTGAATATTCCATTCTATCTTAATCACTGTAGTTGGATTTCTTATTGAATGGGAGATAGATAGACTGATATAAAAATATGTTAATATAGGTAGGTATATTAATTAAATTAATTTATATTTATTTTTAAATTCAATTATATTCATATAATTAAAACATTTAAAGTAAGGATATATTTACTTTAAATTTAATTAAATATATTCTTGACATTATATATTTTTATTTATTTGTTAAAAATAATATAATATTATAAAATTTAATTAATTATATTTTTAATATCATATATTTATTTATATATGTTTATTTGTATTAAATTAATGAAAATATATCAAATATTTATTTATATAATTAGAATATAAGTTGTCATTTAATTAAAAGAAGAAAGATAAATTTGAAGAATTTTAAAAAATTGCTAGCTTACAAACTATAAACCATACTATGAAACTTGTCAAATGAGAATTTATAAGCTACTAATTTCTAGTATACTAAACACATCTAGGAATTAACTTTTAACTTATTGATAAAGTCAATAAGTTATAAGTTAATTTATTTATTACACTCAAAAATATATTATAACTTATTAATTAGTTAATAAATTATAAGGTAATCTTTAGAGATGTTTTGGACATAAACTTATTTGAAAAAATTAATTTTAATTTAATAAATTATCTTGAATAATTTATAAGTGGTTTTAATAAACAGCTAGTTTAGGGAGTTTTTGACTTATTGACTAAGTCAAATAATTGTTTTAAGTATTTGGTAAATAATTATTTTAATTAAGTAATTAACTCACAATTAGTCAATTTGAGAAAAAAAATTAGAGGATCCAATGTTTTATCCCAACTCATTTAGGTAAAAAGATAAAATTACCTTTAAATTGTATAATTATATATTTATTATCTTGCTTAAAATATCAAAAAGAGGAGTTCAACTTTAAAATTTGGGATGTATGAAAAAGAATGCTACCATTAAACTACTAAATATTTTTATTTATATAAATGTTAATTTAATATATATTATAATATAATAGTTCTTCATAAATAATAAACCATCATTTATATTGCTATTAATTAAATTTATATAATAAAATTAATATAAATTAATAAAATAAACATTACAATATGTTTAAGATTATGTCATATGATTATTTAATAAATTTAAATTCCTTTTTCATTAAAAATAAAAATTAATAGCATTAATTTATACATATATAATATTATATGCATACACAACAATTTTTGTGGTTTGTTGTTTAGTCCAATTTTTAAAATATTGCTTAAATAAAAAAGGATTAATTTAAAATACAGATCATCATCAAAATATTTATTTTTTATTAAGTCACAATCTTCTTAAAAAATGTGAAAATGAAGAAGATGTGTGCATATATATAATATGTTGAAAAATTGATATAAAATATTATAAAAGTAGAGATGGACACCTAAATATGTATGTATTTAAAAAATTAATAGTTACAATAACTTTTAATTATTTATTTATTAAAAACATTTAGCAAGTATAATAAAATTTAATAATTTATTTTTGTATAATAATTTAATAAATAATAAATTAAATTAATATTTATTTTATAAGAAATTTTAATTCTAATTTAATAGATATTATAAAATTTTTATAAATTAAAATAATATATTCAAATAAATTTTAAAATATACCTTGTCTTTATATAATATTTTATATATAAATAATTAATATAATAAACATCTAATTTTGCCATATAATATTATTTAAACAACTAATATCATTGGTTGGTTACGCTACAAGAAAAAGAAGCAACAACGACGACACTTTTAGCGATGACAAAATTTTGATTATCGCAAAAGATTTTTCTGATAACAATGTCATCGATGAAGTGTAAAAAAAATTCATCGGGAAAACCAAGGCATTAGTAACGACATTTGTCATCGCTAAAGAGCTAAAAAAATTTTAGCAGGAGTTTCCGACCTTTAGCGATAATAAAGTCATCACTAAAAAGTAAATCCTTCATCAACGACAATTGTCGTTGCTGAAGGTCTGCCTTGAAAATAGCAGAAGACTTTTAGCAATGACAAATGTCATCGTTGTAAGGCAAACCCTTCACCGACGACATTGTCGTCATTGAAGGTCTGCCTCAAAAATTGCAGAAGACCTTTAACGATGACAAATATCGTCACTAAAAGGTTTACCCTGCAGCAACGACATTTATCATCACTAAAGGTCTTCTGTAATTTTCAAGACAGACCTTCAACGACGACAATGTTGTCGGTGAAGGGTTTGCTCTACAACGACAACTCTTCACCGACAACCAAATTTTTTTGTCATCGCTAAAGAGTATGCCTATATATTGATCCACGCCTCTTCACCTCTCATTCGCATAATTACAAAAGAAAATCGAGACCTGAGGTAAGTTTCTCTTATAATTTTTTTTCTAATTTAGTGTATTTATTTTTTATATATATTGATCTGTAATAATTTTTTATATTTAATACTTTAATTTGTTAGTTATTATTAGCATTCATCATTGTTTGTGGGGAGTATTCAGAGTACATTTGATTAGTAAATTTTTGCCGTTGAAGTATGTGAATTAAATTTTATAATATTTTTATTGTATAATATTATTTATGAGATTAATAGTTTACAATAAATTAATAGAATTGATAATATATTCAATTTAATGTGAAAATTTGTATTATTTTGTTTTGCATATTGTAAATATTAAATTTGTTTCCGTAAATTTATCTTAGCATAAAATTTGTAAATATAAATTTTGTTATTATTATGTATTCCTTAAATTATAACTTTATATTATATGATATATGTGTAGATTAAATTATTAGACTAATGTAAGATAGAGTTGTTATGATATTTTATCTATAATATTTAAAATTTAGGTTGTAATTTAAGAAATTTCAAAATTATTAGTTTTGTTGATATAATATAACATAGAAAATTAGAATAAGTACATAAAGATAGCTTAAAACAAGAGATTATAATAATATAATCTCTTTCTTTATTAAAATTGACATTGAAATTGAGATTGCAACTTACTAATCCAAATTATACTATTTACACCATATAATAAAAAAAATTCAATGGTACTTTAGATCACATGAAAATCGAACTTAACAATCCAAATTATATTATCTACACTACATAGAAAGAAACCTTCAAAAAAACTTGAGGTCACATGAAAATCACCCCATTTATGGATAAATTAAAATTACTTTTTATTTTTATTTTCAAGATTTATTTGTTAAAATTATTTTTTAAAGCTAGACCCTACACACAATCAAAATAAATTATATTTTTATATTATTTGAAGAAGATTATATTTTGTTAATTTCAATGTCAAATTTGCGGTTAAGTGAATTATTTTTACAATTAACAATTTCAACCGCTATGTAATATGATTTTTTTCATTGATTAAATATTAATTTTCAAATTAAGGAATATAATTTTTTAAAATTATGAAATATTTCTCAATACTATTTTAAGAAATTATATGTTATGTACCTAATTCTAATAGCTAAAATTATAATAACATTACATTAATGAATAACTTATGAAATTAACAATAACTGTAGGATGAAAAAAATTTTAAGCCAAATCTACTAATACTAGAATCTCTTAGATGTTAATTTGGTGTTATTTATTTTAAAACTTCTTAGAATTTGCTTAAATTTAAATGAAAAGAATAGAATTATAAAATATTAAAATTATAAAAATTATTTAATTTGTTTACTATTAGATTAAAAGAAATATTGAAAAATAATGGTTTTCTATTTTGTGAGTAAAAACTTACTTTCTTTTAATGTTGTAATCGTAAATATTATTATTTAGTTACAATAACTTGTGACATATTACACTTGTATAATTGTTATATACAGTACTGGAGATGAAAAGACTTCCAGGAAAAATCATCAAAATGACCTTATAATAATAGAAATTAAAAAATTTCCCTTGTATGATAATGTACAAGCACTCATAAAATGCACGTCTCTTTAGAGATGTTGAATTGTGCACCTTATACATATAGCAAAGTAGGTTACACATCTGAATTACCATAAATTTATTATGAAGCATAACAATTATTATGGATATATAAAACAATTATTAATTTTTAATCATAAGACACTTAAATAAGAATACTGATGATTAAATAATGATTCTCATAAAATATTGTATCTTTAATTTTAATTATTGTAAATCTATTTTTACAATAATTTTAAATAGAATTGCATTTGCATTTACATTATAAGCTTAGACCTGTTCAAGGGTTAGTTCTTTATACATCAACTAACCCTTGAATTGTCCTGAGAAATTGGATAGTTTGGGATATGTT
Organism: Sindora glabra; assembly: GCA_020226215.1. NCBI lineage: Eukaryota > Viridiplantae > Streptophyta > Magnoliopsida > Fabales > Fabaceae > Sindora > Sindora glabra. The sequence goes on along the minus strand of CM035225.1, from coordinate 13,632,089 downwards.
CTGCAGCTGTTATTAGCAATTTATCTGGCAGTTGTTTGATATTGTGGGAATATCTTAGCATGCTAACTGTTCTCCGGGTATAAACTATACAATCGTATAGTTTACACACTTGGAGAACCATGGGGAGATGCTACTAAAATTTTTGCATGAAGTAAATGATGAGCATGGATAAATTGGGCAAAAATATAACTACAGAAGTATCTCGAATAGGATAGGACCCTACCCTTCAAAGTTGGAGTAATACGGTGAATTTAAGGTACATATCAAATATTAGTCACAACACTTTATTCCACCTAAAGCTATTATCTTCCTGTTCAGTGATATAATGTCCATAGATAAAAGTTGGATACATCTACCAAATCGCTTGTTGGATGAGTATTGGAATGGTGCAGTGACATTTGTTGAAAGAGCTAAACACTTTGTTGATGAAAGGGGTTTGGTGAGATGCCCATACAAAAAGTGTGTGAACTTATTATTCTAAACATTACCAACGTTGGAGGCACATATTATAAATAATGGATTTCATCTATTATACATAAATTGGGTACACCATGGTTAAGCGGATGTTTCAACTTCTAAGAAAACTTGGGGGGCATCTATCGACAATAGAGATGAAGTGGTAGATATTTTACATGAATTCATCAACCTTCATGTACCTGAAGAAGTAGTGTGCAATGATGTGGAAAGGAGTGAGAATGCACCTGATGGAGACATTGGAGTAAACTATCGTAGTTTTGATAATCTATTCGAGCAAGTAGAAGAGAGTTGTACCCAAGATGTTCATTATTTTCGACCTTGAACTTTCTGGTGAAACTCATGCACTTGAAGGTTCTACATAAGTGGACAAATAAGTTATTTGATGCTCTTTTGAAGTTATTGAAAGTGGCACTTCCGAATGATAATAAATTACCTGAATCGTACTATGGTGCTAGGAAATGGCTCAACAAGTTAGGATTAGGGTATGAATCAATTCATGTGTACAAATATGACTGTGCACTTTTCTAGAAATAACATGCTTCAAAGGATAATTATCCAATTTATAGGGAGAGTCGATGGGTAGATAAAAATACAAAAGGAAAAAAGGTGCCTCAAAAGGTGGTTCGTTATTTTCCATGAACTCCTTGGTTAAAGCGATTGTATGGGTCAAGACACACTTCAAAGAATATGATATGGCATCACACTAATAAGTCAAAAAATAAAGGGGTGATGCGACATTCCGTTGATGGAAAAGCTTGGTAGGAGTTCAATAAGAGGTATCCTAATTTCTCCGCTAACCCACGCAATGTTAGGTTGGGTTTAAGTGTCGATGGATTTAATCCTTTTAGTGACAAGAGCCTATCATACAACATGTGGCCAATGGTGATGACCACTTATAACTTGCCTATCATGGATATGCATAAATCAGTCCTTTTTTATGTTGACCCTATTAATCCTAGGACCACAAGCACCAGGCAAGGATATCGATGTATTCTTACAATCCGTCGTAGAAGAGTTGAGGCATCTCTGGGAGAGGGGAGTAGAAACTCAAGATGCGAACACAAATACGATGTTCAACATGCGAGCAGCTTTGCTATGGACTGTGAATGATTTTCCTGCTCGAAGTAGTCTCTTTGGTGGACAAGGATATAAAACACGTCCTACATGCAACATGGATACTCCATTAATCCATCTCAGAGGAAAAATAGCTTATGTTAGTCATCGTCGTTGGCTACCAAGAAGTCACACATGGAGTAGCAGGAAAAAATTTAATGGGAGGTCAGAGAAGAGGGCCCCTCCTCGTCCTCTTACCAATAACATTATCATAGATCAATTAGGATAGTTGGCACAGAGGCTTCCTGGAAAACATACTCAATTTGATGGTGTAAAGTGAAAGAAGGGTGCTAATGAACTTAATTGGAGCAAGAGAACTATCTTTTTTGATCTCCTGTATTAGCCGACAATGAATTTAAGACAGAACATTGATATGATGCATGTTGAGAAGAATGTATGTGATAGTGTTCTGGACACATTATTGGATATTGAACACAAAACAAAAGATATGGACAATGCAAGACGAGATCTGGTAGACATGAAGATAAGGCCTAACTTACATCTATATGAGCAGAGGGGTCAACTATTCAAGCCCCATGCTGCATACATGCTTAATCAGGATGAACAAAGACAATTTTGTCAATATATAAAAAATGTGAAATTTCCAGATAGGTTTACTAGGAGTCTTTAGAAGAATGTTATTGATCATGACATGAAATTGAAGGGGTTGAAATCATATGATTGTCATGTTATTATGTAAAGATTCTTAGGGCCAAGAGTTCGAGCCTTTTTGCCAAAGGAATTATCATACCCAATTGTTGAGTTATGCAATTTCTTCAATCAAATATGTGCTAGAACTCTCAACAGGAAGGATATTTTGCAAGCCAAACAAGACATTATCATTATTTTATGCAAGCTTGAGAGGATATACCCTCCGGCATTCTTTGACATAATGGATCACTTAGTGATGCATTTGCCAGATGAAGCATTGGAAGGCGGACCCGTTCATTTTTTTATGGATGTACCCATATGAGAGATATATAAAAAAGTTAAAAGATTATGTTCAAAATCATGCTCAACTGGAGGGTTCGATTGTAGAAGGGTATATTATTGACGAGTCATTAACATTCTTCTCTATGTACTTGGAAAGAGTGGAAACTAGATTCAACTGGCTTGATAGAAATCAAGATATAACACCTAGTCAAACAAGAAGGACATTGTTGGTGTTCCGATCCCAGTGTCGACCAATGGGGAAGAAGATTATTTCTCACTTCGATAGGAGGAATCGAGATGTTGCAGTGTAGTACATCTTGAATAATTATAATAAGATTGAAAAGTATCTCCAGTAAGTATCTATGATCATTTGTGTTTTTCTCCTAAATAATTATAATAGACTAAGATTCTTATGTTCTATAGTGAGCACCAACTGGAACTTGAACGAAGTGGTGTTGAAAACATTGATAATTTACAGAGAACCAAATTCCCCTCGTGGTTTTACTTGAAGGTAAGGGTTTTTTCTTTCCAAATGCATTAAACCAATATCCTAAATATTGACAATTACTCCTACAAATCTTTCAATTTAATTTTGGAAAAAATTACGCTTTTGTAGATGCACCATTTGCATAGGAATGGTTCTCCAGAGGCCATTGAAGAGTTACTTTTTTTGGCCTTTGATCCCAGTTTCACTAGCATGATATACTCTACATGTATTGTGAATGGAGTTCACTTTGTAGTCGAAACTCGGGATGAGAAGTATAAAATGCAAAACAGTGGCATTTCTGTTCCGAGTACTGATGGTAACATGTTCTATGGTATACTAGAAATCATTGAGTTAACTTATTTAAATAATTGTAATGTGACTTTATTTAAATGCAAGTGGTATGACATTAATCCTACAAAGAAGAAATTTTACATTGACAAGAATATCACAAGCATCTCCATTAATGGGCAATGGTACAAAGATGATCCTTACATACTTGCTACCCAGGCAAAGCAAGTATTTTACATTGAAGATCTCCTTAATGGATCAAATTAGAGGGCTATCCATAATTTGGTGCATTGCGACATATGGGATCTACCCAGTGATGGAGACAATGCACAAGACTTGTTATTTCTGTAGGATAGTAACTCGTCTAATTTTAACTTGACAGTTGATCTTGGAGATTTCCATCTAGTAAATCTAAGTAATCAATGAAATGGACCTTCAGTCATTCCACCTTCCAGGAATGTTGGATTTGGCAAATATGGAGAAGCTGCCTTCATTGATGATGACGATAGATTCTTTGACAAGATAATTGATGATTATACAGAGGAGAGGCCTTTACAATCGGATAACAAAGGAGAAACCAATGACAATGAGTCTATTAGGTTCACTGACATTGATTCAAACTAGGGATAAAATAAGATATTCGAACTACAACTCATAATTATGTAAGCATGATGGTTTAAATAATCTATATGGTTCCCAAAAGTTATACCTTATAATTTGATTTTTTTTACTATGGATTCTCTATTAATGACTTGTATAATGTGTATTATTTCAGCTATGGTAGATGTCAAGGCATGACACCATGGAGGTGATGCTGGAGGCGACCCACTGCAGCGTCCCACCCACATTCCATCATAGTGCGAGGGCTCATGTATTTGTTCTTAGTTGTACATACTTGAGATTGATTAAATATCTTGTTAATGGTATTGATATTTTTCTTTATCTATTAAAGTGGCACTTACGAGAAAGAGGGGTCCGAATAGGTCTCTTAAGTTGCATAAGAAGATAGGCTAGGGTGGGGGGAGATCGGTGCTGTACAGTTCGATACAACTGGTACATAGCATGCGATTGGGGAGAATGCTAGCCATCTCCCTGTGACATTGGCAGCATGATCCAAGCTTATCTCCCGCCTTATTATAAGTCATCGCGGGCTATACCCCAGGAGATCCAAGATAGAGTTATGTAGGAGGTTTGCGTAAAGTATCCATCTCCTTCATTTGCTGAATTAATCCTTCTGAGATTAAAATTCCTAAATAATAAACTCATAAATTTGTTAAATGTCTTTTATTGCAATCCCACTTTGAGTTTCAGGGCATCTCCGAGGGTGATCAGGATAGAACAATTTCCAGTTTGATACAGTCTACTATAGACTTGTACAGGGATTGGAAGTACAGGTTGAACAAGCACTTCTTGGAGCATGGGGGCGATCAAGACCAGCATTATAATCTAGATCATGCTAGACGATGTGTGCCCTGATCTGTTACACCTAAGATATAACAGAAGTGCGTGGACTTTTTTGACAATAACGCCTATAAGGTAAGTATGACATTCAATGGGATTACCTTTTTTTTCACATATCTTAATTATAAATAAAAAAATTGAATACTATTTTTTTTTAATTTGCAGGAGTTATTTGGCAAGAATGTAAATAATAGAGCGCAAAAGGTCTTGAATGATTAACATGGTTCAAAGTCTATTGTTGCACATCAATTTGATAAGGTAAATTAATTTTTTACATTATTTTTTTAAATGCACAATTTACTAGATAGATTTTTGTTTATTATTTATTTATTTTCATCATTTTTTCCTTTTACAAAAAATGAACAGAGGAATAGAGATACTGGTGAGCTACAGTCGGTTCCTGAGAATTTTAAATACCGGCACACCTATAAGTTAGGGGAGTGGGTGCATCCAATCCTTCTGGGATAATATGTGAGTTAGTTAAAATTTATATTTTAAATATAATTCTATGAATATATGTGATAAGAATTATTATCCTAACTTAGAGTTTTGATAATTTAAGGCGAGGATGACTAAACTCGGGCTCAGCATGCACAATCTAGTTTATCATCCACTAGTTTGCCTACAACTCCTGTATAGATTGATGAGGCTGCCGTCGCCAACGAGGTGCTTGGCACTCGTCGAGAGCATAGGAGGGCTGTTAGGCATGTGCTGGCTGGTTAGTCCTATCAGTCGGCGGGAACTTCTAGTGCTATGGCGAGCTCGCAGTCCGTGTCTCAGGTCACTAAGTTACAAAAGGAGCTATAGTAGACTCGAGATTAGTATCAGCATAGCCAGCGGTTGATTCAGGAGCAACAGTAGTGACTAGATCATTAGTAGCAGTAGATTACACATCAAGAGCAAATGGAGCAGCAAATTTAGACTTACCTTACCCAGATGAGTTCCATTCCTAGATAGCAGGGTATTGTCTTACCACCGTCATCATTTGCTACTACTGCTACACCACCTGGGCTAAGCAAATTTGCGAGAGCACCTGCCGCTCAGCCACCTAGTCCTTCTCAGCCATCACCATCGTTTTATTGTCCTCGTTGCCAGGATTATGACAATGATGATGATAAGGATGCATCAGCATATTTTCACTTCCCTTCTCCGTAATATCTTATGTATATGTATATTTATATTTCTCATATGTAGACATTTACATGGATTGTGTATATTTAATTTATTCATATAATTATTGTATTTACAATTATTTTATGAGTATTCATTTTTTTATGTTGGATCAAATTGTTAGACATTATTATTAGTATTATTGATGTATTATAGTTGTATAATTTCAATTGAATTAAATTAAAAAAATATAAATATGATCCAAATGAATTCAAACAAAAAATATTTTAAATTATGTTGTTAAATATAATATATTATTTGAAATACACCTAATTATAATGGCAATTTTAATTTAAAATTTAAAAAAATTCAAAAAAGGCATTAGCGACAACATTGTCGTCGCTATAGGTTAACTTTTACCGACGACAAGTTGATTTTCAGTGACGACATTGTTGTCACTAAAGGTGGAATTTACAGTGACGACAATGTCATCATTGAAACCAGACCTATAGCGACGATAATTGTTGTCGTTAAAGATTAAATTTACAGTGACGATAATTGTCATCGCAAAATACGTCTATAGTGACGACAATGTCATCACTATAATAATTTTTAACGACGACAATGTCATTGCTGAAATTCAAATTTCAATTTTTTTTAAATTTTGAAATTATTTTCTATGACAATATTGTCATTGCTGAAGGTCGTACTTTAAGCGATAACAAATTATCATTGGTGTTAGTTGTTTCAGCTATGAAATTATTCAGACGTTATTTTTAGCGATGACTTTTACATTTACCGACAACAATTGTCGTTGCTAAAGGTCTTTTTTGTCATAGTGTTAAATCAGTTAATATAATAAACTACTAGTTAATACGTAATTGATTTAGTTAACTTTTAATATAATCAGTTGATTATCAAATAAAGCCTTCAATTGATTTAGGTGTCTTTAACTAATTAGCCAAGTCAAATTATTATGTTGAATGTTTGGTAAACAACTTATTTAATTAAATAATAAGTTAGGGAGCCTAGCATTTTCAATTAATTAATTCATAAAATGCATGCAAAAAGATAAAATATTGTCAAATTTTGTAGTTATACCCATTTATTATTTTATCAAAATGGCTCAAGTGACATTTAATATCTACTAAAAGGTTCCATTGTATATAGGATTTAATTCCTAGTTTAGTGGTTTAACCACTTCGATTGTTACCAAAAAAAAAATTGTTAGAAGGAGGAGTTGAACTTTAAACCTTATGATGTAAAAGAAAGAATTTGACCATTAAACTAGTAGACATTTTTAAATAGAAATAAACTAATTTAATATATATGAGAATGTAATAATTCTTCCTAAATCGCAAATAATCATTTACCTTTACATTATTTAAATTTATATAATAAAATTAAATGGGTATATCAAGTGAGAGGAATGTTTTTATGAGAAAGTAAAAGGAGTGAATTGTGATCATTAAATCTAACATTGAAAGGTTGTGATTAAAATATAAAAATATATGATCTTTTTAAGTAATTATATGATATTTTTAAATTATTAGATAACATTTAATTATACTTTAATCTTGATTGTTAATCCAAGATCTGATGGCCATAATTTACTTTTTTTTATCTTTCTTATAAAAACACTCATCTTACTTGATATGTCCTTTGAAATTAATATGCATTAAAAAATAAATATTATAATATATTAAAGATTGTGTTACACAATTATTTAATAAATTTAAATTATTTTTACACTATGAGAAAAAATTAATAAGACTATCCTATTCACATATATAATACACACATTTTCAATAAGTTTTCTATTTGTTGTTCAATTCAATTTTTAAATATCACATAAATAAAAATGAATCATTTGAGATGCAAAGTATTATAAAAAAAACTTATCTTTGATCATGTCACATTTTTTTAAAAATATGATGATGAAGAATATATATAATATGAAAATAATAAAATCATTAATATATATAAGTTAAAATTTTAATATAAAATAACACAAAATTGGAGGTGAACATCTAAATATATTTACTTTTAAAAGAAAATTAAATAATTATAAATACTAATTTCTTAAAAACTTTTAACAAGTATAATAAATTATAAAAATTTATTTTTCAGAATAATTTAATAAATAATAGATTAGAATAATAAATCTTTTTAGAAGAAATTTTAAATTAATGAATTAAATATAAAATTTAATATATTAACAAAATAAAATAATATATTCAAATAAATTATAAAATTTACTCATATTTTACATTAATTTACATATATATAGTTAATTTTATTGAATATCTTTATTCACCTAATTAATGATATTAACTAGTAGAATAATCACTTGATTGTGAAACAAGGCATATAACTCACAAACTTATAGCTTTTTAATTTTTTTTCAAATTTATCTTTTTTAATTAATTTCTAATTCATGTTCTTAATAAATAATTATATTTTTATTTTAAATAATAAATAAATAAGAATTAATTATATAAGCAAGTAAATAAATAAATAATATCATAAGTAATGTAAATAATTAAATAATAAATAAGTGATGTTATAAATTATACTTAATTAAATTTTAGGTAATTATATTCTCATGCTAAATTTTAGATAAATAAAATAAGTAAATAAATGTATGATGACAATAATTATAATTAATTTAATTTTAGTTAATTATATTATTATTTTAAATATTTTAATTGTATTAATATAATCTAATGAGATAATATAATTATGTCCGTATGTGCATTAATTGATACACTGTGTACCCGTATCTATTCAATAATATTTAATAATTTAATTTAATTATTCGATTATATATTAAATAAACGTGATAAACGGGATGGTTTTTCCGTGTTTGTCTGCATTATAAGTGAAACGGACGAGTCGGCCACTCCCATGAATGATGAAAGAGGAGTGCTAATAATCGGAACAAAGAGGAGTGCTAGCGACAGTGTCCAAGCGACCCCATCGCCTCATTAAAAGAACCACGTGTTATTGTGCATTAAACAAATTGCAACTGGTGCTTTCCTTACACTTAATAAAATATTTCAAAAAATTGCTTTATCTTTTACATTTATCAGTATCATTTAAGAATTTAAAGTTTATTTAGTTTTTATATTACATTATATTATATTATTAATACAACTATCTATATAATTAACTTTTTTTAAATTTTACCTGATTAAAATTTATTTATTCTATTACAAATATCTAATTCAAGTTGCATTCAAATTTTTAAATGTTTTATCTTTCTATTGCAATCTGAATTTAATCTTGAATTCTCTTGTATGCGAGTAATTAACTACTTTTATTATTATAAAATAAAATTTTATTTATTTTATTATCTATCCATAAATAGTTATATTAAAAATTTATTAAAATTATATTATTATTAATTTTTAAAATAAACTACATTAACCTCCTTTAAAATTTAACCCAATTAAATTTGATAATCTTCAATGTCTTCATATTTCCCAATCATACAATTTATTCTTTTATTATTTAGCCTTTCATCAACTCATTTCTACAAGTGAAAAAGTAATACGATCATATATGATGACTAATTTAATTAAATGTGTATCATTATTTAATTATAATATTAAATGACTTTTAATTATACAAATAGTACTATTAAAAATAAGTATATAATAATTAAATAAATTTAAATTCTTTAATGATACTGATAAAAGTTAACATAAAGTGATAAAAAAATTATGTTATAAGACCACATACCACAAATTTTTTATCATACAGAAATTTTTAACAAATAATTTTATCCCGGTTAAAATTTCATTATTTACATACATGTATAAAGAAATATGAATAGCCAGTACCTTAATAATACAATAGTATCTAAAATTATTTTAAGAACTTTACTTCTTATTATATTTAGTTTTCAAACTGAAAATACTACTCATGTATATTATAAAAATTATCACTCCTATCATTATTAAAACATAAAATTATTATTTAATTATAAAAAATTTAATTACATAGATAGTATTATTAATAATATAATATAATATATATAGAAATTAAATAAACTTTAAATTCTTTGATAAAGGTAATACGAGAAAGCAAACTTCAGAGTTTTTTATTAAGCACAAAGAAAGCATCGATTGCAGCACGTGGCCTTTTGATGGGGTGAAGGTGCAGGGGATGGTCCCTTGGCAACTGTCGCTAGCACTCCTCGAGGATAAGATGGGGGCATCTTTGGTGACTTTGGATTTGGATCATGTGTATATGGTATTATGAAATCTACCATATACACAATTTTTATTGATAGTGAATATAAATATGTGATAGCATAATACTGATTTTTATGTGATAGCATAAATATGTGATAATACAATTTAACTTGACAATATGTAAATATGTGATAGCATAAAATTGATTTTTATTGATGGTGAATTAAATTTAAATTTAAAATTTTTTATGAAATCTACTATTAAATTCAATCTATTTACAAATCATGATTCACAAAAAAAATTTATACTAATCGAAAATTAGCTACTACCATATCAGAAACTTTTAAAATTGAAATAAAATATAGCTTTTAAATCTAAACAAATCTCAAATAGTTGATTGCATACTTATTATAATTCAAATTTTGTTAAGATGATATTATAACTACTTGGATCAAAGAAAATTATTTTCTTGAAATCTCATGTATATAAATTTAATGAATTAATTGCTCTTATTATTATTAAAAAATTCTATTTATTTTATTACCTATTCATATATTATTATATTAAAAAAATATTAAAATTATATTATTATTAATCAAAATTATTAAGGAAAACAACATTAACTTTCTCTAAAACTTAACCCAATTAAATTTGATGCAATCAACTATTAATTATTATCTATCAACTAGAATAATTGAGATAATGTGGCAATATACGTGGGTGTATCAACTGACGCACTGTCTAGCTGTATCAATTCTATTATTTCATTTAATTATTCGAATATATAATGACTAGCAAACGTGATACCCGTGAAGAATATTCCGATGTTTTTTTCTCCGTTGTATGATGAAAGATTTTCCTTATCTTTCTGTCCGTTTCTGTGGCTCTTTTAATGCAGCGTCGCCCCATCAAAAGAGCGATGTATTATTATGCATTACGTTAAACAAATTGCATCCACTACTTTCCTTACACTTCATAAAATATTTCTAAATTTTGCCTCGTCATCTTATCTTTATAAGTATAATTAAAGAATTTAAATTTTATTTAATTCTTATATTATGTTATATAATCAATACTACTATTTATATAATTAAAATTTATTTTTAAATCAAATAATAATACAATTTAAATTAAATTAGCCACAATATATATTTATTTTATTTTTTAGTAATTATAGGAGTGATAATCAACTGTACAAAAATAAAATCTTGCATTCGAAACCTAACATAAAGAGGAATAAAATCCCACCGCAACATTTTCTTGTTAAATAATGATACAATTTAAATTAAATTAGTCACTATATATTTATTTTATTTTATTTTAATAATAGGTGTGATAATCCGTTGCATAAAGCAAAATCTTACATCTGAATCTTAAATTAAATTAGTCACAATATATATTTATTTTATTTTATTTTTCAATCATATGACATTTTATATGTATATAAATAATAAAATTTTAAACAGAAATAATGTTATTTATTATAAGTTGATTTTTAATAAAAAAATTATTGGTATTTGGTATTTGATATATGTTATTATAACATACTTATTACCATAGGAACGCACCAACAAAAAAAAAAAAAGGAAAAGAAAATGTTGAATGGTTTAGATTGGGCATGTGTAGACTTTTTTAGGATACACCGTGTGTGTATAAAATTTTACATTTATATACAATTTTTTTTAATACTTGTTATATACAAAATGTGTACAACCTTATAAATTTTATGAAATATTCCAAAAATTTACTTATAAAATTATTTATATTAAGAATTTATATATTTTTTATATCTAGAAGTATTAAAGAAACTAAAAGTTGAAATTTTGTTATGCTTATATAATTTACTTAAAAAAATTGAATTTCATCCACGGCTGAAAATTATTTACTCTATCACAAATATTTGATTTAAGTGTCATTCAATATTTCTTTTTAAGGTTTTATCTCTCTTTTGCAATCTAAGTTCAATCTTGGATTCCGAAGTGTGTAAATCTAGCGAATCAGTTACCGTTATTATTACCAAACAAAATCCTATTTATTTTACTGTTTATTCATATGTTGTGATATTAAAAAATTATTAAAATTATATTCTTATTAATAAAAAATTTTAAGACAAACTATATTAACCTCCTTTAAAACTTAACCCAATTAAATTTGACACTTCTCATATTTCAGAGTCATACACTTGATTCTTTATTATTTATTCTTTCATCCACTCATTTCTGCATGTGAAAAGTAGTATCAACAAATATAATGATATAAATATAATTAAAAAAATTTAGTAAGAATTTTACTGTAATTTATTTCATTTAACTTAAAATATATATAATATAGAAAATTCATCTTTTTTGATATTATATTTATTATGACACTATCAAAATTTACATTTTAATTGAATTGCATGCATTTTTCTATGTATTTTAAACAAAATAATTCACTTATAATTAAATTAAAATCATTATATTGGATATAAAATTTCAAATAATATAAGTTATATATAAATAAATTAAAATTATTTATATTAAAACGAAATCAATTAAATTTTAAGAAACTTTAATTCCAAATGAATTATTTGTTCCATAAATCTTATGGGCAATTCGGTCTCGATTCGAAGATATTTCACAGACGGGGACAAAATTTATATTAAAGTTGTCTGGTTAGTGTAACGGATGCGGCCGTATGAAGGTGGTGAGAAAAAAGTAGAGAGAGAGAATAAATAGTAGAAAAAATGTAGAAAAAATATATTAAAAATATTTTTTTACTTGTTATTTGGATTTATAGAATGTAAATGAAAAGAAAATGATAAAAATGTTAATTTTTATTTAATTTGACTGAAAAGTAAAAAAAATTAAAAATAATTTGTTAAATGACAAAATTGCTAAAATACTAATTATTTGTTAAATGATAAAATTGCTCTGATTTGATGTTAATAAAATTTTCTAATAGACTCTTCAAAAAGGATAGTTTTGAAATTACAAAGTTTGCTATCCCTTCTGTGCATCCATTTGATGAGAAAATATTTTACTAATTGTAGAGACACAACCCCCTTTTTTTCTTTCTAACTTGAACTTTTCATAGCATTGAAACACTATAAAAAAAATTTTCATGTGTTGGAAGTCTTTTATAAGTTTAAATTTCATTTATGTTGATATAATGTCTCAATAAATAATTGAGTAAATTACGCACATTATTTGAGATTTAATATACTAACATACTTCTTTTATTATATATTTACATGTTCCGTTCTCTTTGTGTTAGATAATTACCCACCCTCCCTCTTCTAGAATAAAAAAGGTGAACATATAATTAAAAAATAAAAAATATAAATATAATTAGATTCAAAATTGAAGAAGTAAATATAATTTCTCTTAAATAATTTTGTTGCACAAATGTAATCACTAATTAATTGGAAGACTTCAATATAAAAATTGTCCTCCATTTGATTTACGTTCTATTAAGCCTTTATATAATTTTTTGCAATGTTGGTGTTAGATTTTTAATTATATTTTAATCCATATTAGTTTCTAATATATTTTCTACAAAAATTCTAGTTAGACGGAGCTCCAAATTGTCTCTATGATTTATCTGAACTTCAATTAATTATTATATTGGATCTTCGTTCAAGAGATTCTTAGTCAAAACTTCTTTCTTACACTTCCTTGCTCTATTCGGGATATTACAAGTTCTCCCTTTTTCAAGAAAAATTCATCCTCGAATTTTTAATGTATCATATGGTAATGGGTAGCGTTGTCAATAGGTTGTATACTAATTTTAGATAGAATCTTATTGAATAACATTGGATACTTTTCTTTCATATCCCTTTCTGATTCTCACGTAACTGACTGTGCTCCATGTTTCTCCTGTATTAATTTCACCATCAAGATCTCTTTGGAATGTAGCTTCCTTACTTGTTTGTCAATGATTTGCATGGGCCGCTCTTTATATGCTAACTTCGGATCTAATTCTACTAGTAGCTCTTTTAACATATGGGATTCATTTGGAATATATTTCATTAACATTAACACATGAAAAACTAGATGAATTTTCTTCATAGTTTTTGGTAGTTTTAATTAATAGGTAACCTTCTCAATTTGTTTGGTAATTTCATATAGGCTGACATACCTTAGGGTTAATTTCTTTTTTTTTTCCCCAAATCTCATTGTTCCCTTTATTGATGAAGCTTTTAAGAATATATAATCGCCTTCTTGAAATTCTAATTCCCTTTGTCTATTATCTACATAAGATTTATATTTATTTTGAGCTACTTGCAGTTTTTCTTTGATGATTCGAACCTTATTAATAGCATTCTTTATTGAGTAAGGACCAATCAATTTAGCTTCCCTTGATTCAAACCATCCAATAGGTGTTTAGCATTTTTTTACCATATAAAGCTTCATAGGGAGCCATCCATATAGTGGTATAAGGTTTAGGGTAAATGTTTATCCTAACTCTCCTCAAACTTAATGGTATAAACTCTAAGCATATTTTCTAAAGTTTGAATTGTCCTCTTTGACTACCTATTGGTTTATGGATGAAATGCTATACTAACTTGTAGTTAAGTGCCTAGTATCTCTTGAGATGGCTACCAAAATCAAAAGGTAAACTACGATCTTCGATCTAAAATAATTGTGAGTGGTACACCGTGCAGTAAAATAATATTATCCATGTAGAGCTAAGCATATTGTGATGTAGTTTATGTTGTCTTTACTAATAGAAAATGTGTTATCTTCATACGACAATCCATGATCACCCATATGGAATCATATCCCTTACTAGTTCATGGCAATTCCACTATATAGTCCATCGTAATACTTTCCCACTTCTATTCAGGAATGCAAATGTTCTGGTAAAGTCCTACTGGGCATTGGTGCTTTGTTTTTACTTGTTGAAAGGTCAAACATTTGATCATATACTCCCCTACATCCTTTTTCATTCCATCCTGCCAATATATATTCTTCAACTCTTGATACATCTTTGTTGCACTAGGATACATTGTATAAGACGATTGAAAAGCCTTTTTAAATATTTCCTTTCTTACAACTATGGTCAACCATAATTAAATTTTGTTCTTTGTTATTCCTTTTTCATCCATTACTAGGTTGGTTTCCTTTTCATTCATAGCTTTGCTCTTTAATTATTCATATTAAGTATCTTCTTTTTAGGCTACTTTGATTTGATTCACTATGATATAATGCACCATTAGACAAGCCAAATTTGTACTTACATTTCCTTTACTTTTATTTTTGCTCAAAAATATACTTAAGGCTCTTATAATCTGTATAGATTTCACAAGTAGCTCTATATAAGTAATGTCTCCATATTTTCAAGGTAAACACCATAGCTACCAATTCCAAGTCATGAGTGGGATAATTCATTTCATGCTTATTCAATTGGCAGGATGCATAGGCTATCACCTTACCTTACTACATCAATACACATCCTAATCCTATTTTGGATGCATCACAATATATTGTATATCTTTCTACACTATTAGGAAATGCTAACACTGAGGTAGAAGTTAGACATTCATTCAATTTTTGAAAACATTTTTTGCATTCATCATTTCACTAAAATTTAACTCCTGTATGAGATAACTTAATTAATGTGTAGCTATTTTTAAGAATTCTTTAATAAATCTTATATAATATCCAACTAGCCCAAAGAAATTACATATCTCCATCACCAAGGATGGTTGTGGCCATTTAAGCATAGCTTCAACTTTTTGATGGTCTACTTATTTTCCTTCTTGTGACACTATATGGCCTAGAAAATACAATTTCTTCATTCAAAACTCACATTTTGAGAATTTAGCGTACAACTTATACTCCTTCAACATTTGTGGTATTATTCATAAATATTACACATGCTTTTCTTCACTCTTGGAATATACCAAGATAAATCAATAAATATAACAATAAATTTATCTAAGAAAAATTTAAAAATACAATTCATCAAATTTATAAATACTATAGGAACATTGGTTAATCCAAACAACATAACCAAAAACTCATAATGGCTATAGCGAGTCTAAAATACCATCTTTGAAATATACTCCTTTTGAATTTTCAATTGATGATAACCTAATCATAAATTAATTTTTGAAAAATACTATGATCCTTGTAGTTGTAAGGGATACTTATTTTTAATGGTGACTTTATTTAGCAGCCAATAATTAATACACAATTGCAATGTGCTGTCTTTCTTTTTTACAAAAAACACTGGTGCTCCCCATGGTAATGTGTTAGGTTGTATAAAACCCTTATCTAACAAATTTTGTACTTGCTACTTTAATTCCTTTAACTCCACCAATACCATTAAATAAGGTGCTATAAAAATTTGGTTTACTCCAGGAATGGTTTCAATTGTAAATTTGATTTTTCGATTTGGTGGTAATCCTGGGGGATCCTTTGAAAAAACATTAGAAAATTCTTTTACTGCGTGAACTTCATCTATTCCTACTTTTCCTTTTCCACTCCCTTTATTGAAGCTATCCTAATAACACATCCTTTATCTATTAGTTTTTAGACTTTTGTACATGACACGAAAGTAGGGATTCTCATTTTTGTTTCTCCTTGAAAGATTTGAACTTCACTCCCTTCTGATCGATAAGTTACAATTTTGTAATAACAATTAACACAAACATGATATTTTGATAGCCAATTTATCCCCAAAATTATATCATAATCCATCATTTCTAATACGATTAAATCAATTGAAGTTGGATATTTATCTATCCATATTATATGACCCTTAATATTGTGGGTTGCAAAGATGATTGCTCCCATTTGTGTATTCACCATTAAAGGTTCATTCAATTCACTTAATGGTTTTGAAAGCTTGATCGCTAAACTTTTAGACATAAATGAATGCATAGTAGCAGGATCAAACAACAATTTTACCAAATAGGTTTCGACTAAAATAGTATTTGTCACCATTACATTAGGAGTTAAGCCTCTTAGTGCACCATAGCAAACACTGTTGCTTAGGTCTCAACTGGCTCTTTTCCTTTTTTCTTCCTATTCAATGTCATTAGTGGTTTTACTACAGTTGCATTTTGAGTGGATTGCACACTTGCTCCCTTACTAAGAAGTTTTGGAGTTATTATAGAAAAAGGGCCTTCTTGGTATCCAAATTAATTCCAATTACGATCAAATTTCTATGTAAGATCACTAACATGATAATAATAAAAGAACATTAATTACTTCAATTTTTCTCAATCAAATTGTAATCAAATTTTGGCATAAACAATATTAAACTTTAACATATAGAATCTAGAATTATATTTTAAGCTATTGTAACCAAAGTCTATACAAATTCACTTTTCATAACTTTAAAATTTTTCCAAAAATTTTCAATTATCTCTACACCTATGCTAACATTATTTATAACATTAAAATATCAAAAATTAGATTTTTAACAACTTCTAATCCTTGATTCCAAAGAACAATAAAAATCATGCTATTGACCTACTTAACAATTTTCTGCCTAAACTAACATCATTTATAATGTCATCTCTTAGGGAAAAACTTGATAAATCTTCCCCTATCAATATTGGCATTAACATAGTAATATCATATCATTATATTAAATTTATATAATATCAAAACCAAACTATATAGCATCACAACTTAATAAGCATTTATAATAGCATATACTACCATATTCTTCATTTTTCATGGGAAAACTCAAGAGAGTAAGGGATAGTACCACTTATACCTCTCAAAGTAGGAATTTTACTAAAATAAACCAAGTTTTAAGAATCTTAAAAATAAGACTTTCATAAAACTTGGAGGAGATGGAGGAAAATCTAGGTTACTTTGCAAGAATTTGATGAAACTAGTTAGAGAACCTCTTCGAATTTATTGGAAAGTTGAAAACCCTAGTAGAGTAGACCTAGGAAGTCATGGTTTTGAGCTAGGAAATGGGCAAAAATTTTGATTAAAAAAGGACCCAAAAGCCTTAAATAGACTTCTAGCTAAGCTTCCCTCATAAGCCATTCATTTTATTATTTTTTTGTATAAAATTTTTTATGATAATCACTGCATGATACATGGTTTCTTAATCAGAAGATTTTTATTCTTAAATCCAATAAAAATCCTTCAAATAGTGTCTAGAAAAGTTCACTAACAAATACTTCTAGTTTTTCGCTTATTTACCTAATTGTCAAAAGTTTTTTCTACAAGCTTGGGTCTTACTTGGGCCTCATTCATATATATATTTTTTTGAAATTTTAGGATCATATTTGGACCCAAAAAAATTAAACTAAGTTAACAAAAAGAAGCCAATATGATTTATTTCAAATTTGGGCATAATCTTTATGTTTTCAAGTTACTCGAATTTCTAATTTCCTACAGGCCTTTATATAATTTTCCTAGTCTTGATGTTAGATTTTTAATTATATTTTAACCCATGCTAGTATCCAATATATTTTCTACAAAAATTCCAACTAGATATAGCTCCAAAATATTTTTACAATTTACATGAATTTCATTTGATTATCTTACTTGGTTTTTGTTTGAGAGATTCTTAATCAAAATTTCTTTCTTGAACTTCCTTACTCTATTTAGGATATTATAGCCCAGAACGACTGGGTTTCTATAATTAACCCAGTTGGATCATAAGCTAGAACCTTTTTTTTTAAAAGAAATTTCAAAATATCAAAATTACCCATAACCTTTTTTTTAAGGTTTCATTTGTTTCATTAGAAAGTATTTTCTAAAAAATATAGTTATAAAATGTTAAAATAAAGGAAAAGTATTTTATATGTTTAATGTTAAATATGAAGAATTTAAAAAAAGTAACTTGCTCTATTTTAAAAAGGAATTTGGTTTCCTTCATTTTTAAACTTTTGGGTATCATTTTTTTAACTATCAATGTATACAAATGACATTTTTTAATAGAAAATATCTTTAAATGAAACAAACAGAGCCTTAAAAAAATCTTCAATATATAAAAAAGATAACTTCTCTCTTATTTTTTTTACTTTTTTCTCTTAAATTTCGCTCCAACTAAATACAAGGAAAAATTATTTTCTTTCTTCCCTCATTTTTTCTCTATTTTCTTTCTCCTCCCATTTCTCCTACAACCAAACAAAACCTAGAACTTCATGCAGTGTTGTGTAATGGTACTCTATCACTAATGTAATGTGATGTAATATGATGTTGGATAAAACAGAAAAGAATGAAAGGATGAAAATAGATTTAGAATTAATTTATTTATAAAATGAATTAAAATATATTATTTATTTTATTTATTTAATAATTTAAATTAATAAAATTTATATTATAAAATAATTTATTACATTTAGGATAAAATACATTCTATACCCTTGAAGTCTTTGACATATAACTTCTCTAAACTTTTTAAAGTTACATATAACCCCCTTCAACTTTTGTAAAAGTTGAAACCGTTACTTTTCTTCTTAATTGAAATGGCACGTACCCAAAGTTTGGGAATATTTTGGATGAGACTTGATAGAAAAATGAAGCATATTGTAGAGGTTTTGTAGTTAAAATTTAGAATTAATTTGACTTGTGTACTATTTTTATTTTTTGATTTTTCTAAGTTTGGGAATATTTTGATAATTTTGACAAGGTTCAAGAATTTAAAAGAATTCAAAAAGCTTGCATTTGTTATTTTCACATTTTTATCTTCATGTTGATGTGTTTTGGTGTGAAAAGGGCTTATAATGATTCAAAAAAATTTATTCACTTCTACCAAGTGGGCTTGTTCAAAATACTCTTTAATGTGTTAGGAAGGTTTGGAGGGGTGCCTTATGTTGAGTTAGGGATTCAAGTGGCCATCCTCTACACAATCAAAAACTAAAGAATGAGATATAAATGAAGCAAATAAAGTATCCCTATCCTTATTCAAATGATCCTTTTTGGCTTGTTATGTTCAAAGGTTTCTTGTGTGGAGTGATCTTGCTCAGTATGCACAGGTACTTCAACAATGTTTGATTGTGGGTTGCAAACTCATGAGTTCCATCATATATTCAAGGAGTGTTGCGTGGCTTTCATAGAAAGGCTAGCATGCACTGCACAATTTCAAATAAAGAACTACAGGCCCATAACACATAATAATAGAAGTAGGTTGCAATACATGTTGGTGGAGATGGTAATGGGTAGCGGATGAGTATTGGCAACGGTGTGAGTAGTGCTGGTAGTAAATGATTGATAGTGGTGATTGACAATGAATGGTAAGCAATAGTGACATGTGAAGGTGATAGTGATGGAGGTTGTAACACACGGTAAGCAAGAATAGCATGCGAAGGTGATAGTGATGGAGGCTGTGATACACGGTAAATGAAGGTCACGATATATGGTACAATGGACGAGATGAGAAGCAAGTTTTTTCACATTGGCATGTTAAGAAAAAAAAATAAAAAGATAGAAGCATTTAAAATTTTATAGCTTGTTCTAATTATTGCCACGTCATGTTCCTTTTTCAACTTTTCGTTTATGGTCAATTTTATTTTCGATAGGAAAACAATGAACAAATGGAGGACAAAAATTTATACTAACGTCGTCTTGTTAGCTAGTAACTATACTGATGTCAGTTTTTTTTTTAATTTAATATATAATACATTAGTATATTAGATCATACAGTTGATATGTCATCTTGTCATAAGCAAAATCTAACTGTGAAAAAAAGTAAACTTAATTTGCCGACAAATCAAATAATAAAATGTTATATCATTGTGTTAGTAGTATCCCAAAATCTTTTGTTTTTTGGAAAACTACATCGGTGTAAGTTACTAGGTGTGATTTAACGGAAGCAAGTGAACAACATGTTAAAAGTCTCATCCAAGATCAAATTTTATTGTTACCGATAAAATTAAAAAATATAAATTACTCTTAATTTATAGTAGTTGAATTTTTTTTCTTTTAATTTTAGAAACTTAGAAATCACCTCTTCAAACTTTATAAAACTTAGAAATAATACTCATTTTTCACTTAATTATCCATTTTATCAAATTTTGTAATTTTTTATAAAATTTCTAAATAAGATTTAAAACATTATAAAATATTGATTTATTTTATTATTTTTTGGATATTAAATTTATATCTTATATATAAGTATTTAATTAAAATTTTTATATATAATTTTAATTTTTATTAATTATATAACATAAAAATTATGTATAAAAAATAAACAAAAAAGCTAACATACAATATTTTATGATTGTTTTAAAACTTCAGGAAGAAAAATATATAATTTAATAACTTAGTTAATTAATTGAAGGATGGATGTTATTTTCAGGTTTTGTAAAGTTTAAAAGAATAATTTTTAAGTTTCTAAAGTTGAAGTAAGTAAAATCTAACAACTTCAAAGTTAAAAAATGTAATTCATATTTTTTCCAAACAAAAATATGTATATCGATAATTATTGATTAATATTATAAATATGAATGCCTATATATAATGTTTGGAAATGTGGACTACCTTTCACAAATAACATTAATCATGGTTAACCTATTCTTCAATGACTTGGACTTAATCAAGTCCCGATCTTAATTTTGCGTCAATTAATAAAGAAATTGTCTCCATCGTCTGTGTGAACAGATGATTTCAGTTGCATGGAAAAGACATCATCCATAACGAGTCGTGGCTGGCCCATGCCTTTGAATAAAGACAAGAAGAAAATAAAACCCATATCAAAATCATAACAATTTGGATGAAAATTCTTGTTTTAACTTTCATTATTACAAAATATCACATTAAAATCACTTGCAATGTTGGTTCAAATTCATATTTATTTCAAATTTTGGGTTTATTATCTTCAATAATAATAATAAGGTATTAATAATAAAATAATTAAAAATATTATAAAAATAAATCTAAATATTAATAATAGTAACATAAAAATATAATATTATTAAATAATAATAAAAGTAAAAAATAAAAATAATAAAAATATTTATATTTAATGATATATAAAATAATAAATGAGTATAAAAATAATAATATAAGAAAAATAATAATAAATAATAAGATAATACTTATAACAATAAAGATAATTATTATTTTATTAACAATAAAATATGGCTTAATTCTCTCTTAGTATACTTTTATTAATAAAATGAATCACGGAAACTTAATTCCTTTTTATATTTGAATCAAATAATATAAATAATCATAAAATATTTGTTCATTCCCTTTCCTTCTAATTCTTGAATCCTTTTTCTTTCTCAGTGGAACATATCTCCACTTGGCCTTTAAGAATGGAATTGACAATAACCTGAGCTAAGTGCTGTTGCAAATTTATTTTCCACCAAATATACACAATCTCATGTTACATATTTACCAATAATATTAAGAAAAATTTATGATACATTATTAACATAGTGATACATAAATATATCACTAAATTTTATTGTATATTAAATTAATAATCATCTTTGATATATTATATGATGGCACATTAATTATTAATTTGATGAAGTACCTATACATCATTATATATAAGAAATATAGCATGAATTCACCCATGACGTTATCCAAATGACGAAAAGGTAAATGTATTGTCTAGATTCATGTTTTGCTAATATCAAAATGTAAGGATGGCCACAAGCACTAGCATCGAGTTTACCAATGATAATAGAAAACTAAAGTCCTCTTTTTTGTATAATAAAATTGTAAATTTGCATTTATTGATATAATAATATATAAAATGAATAAAATTAGAGAATAAATATTCTTATATTAATGTCTTTTTTCTTATATTTTTTATATATGCATGTTTAATGTGTTGATATTTGTATTATTGTAAAAAAAATGTAAAAAGAATGTATAACTTACCCGGATTTATGATAATTTATAAAATGGATCAAACTTTCTTTATTAATTTTGAAACTAATCCTTTTTTAAAAAAACTTATGGAAGTTAACATCTTTGAAAACAAAGTAAACTTCTCATCCTATTTATACAATTTTTAAGTTTTCTCACACTCGATCCATTTCCTAGCCAATTTGTAGAATAGTCTCTTTATTTTTCAATGATCGAAGTAATTTTCTAAAACTTAATATGGTATGTAAGTCAATTAAAAATATACAAGATATTAGATGTCAATTCTTTAATAAAATCAACATTATTTGTAGAACTTAGATTCCTATACCATAGTAGTTTTTTTTATCATAACTGACATATAACATCTATAATAAATCTCTATCAATATGACAAAAAAACATTTAAAATTCTCTAGTTCTCTAGTTGAATGAAACCTTTTATTTAAAATGTTGGTTGCTTAATTAGAAAGTGAAATAGCATATCCTAAATGCTTGTAAATCATGTCCTAATCCAAATATAATTTTCTTTTCCACTCCTTTTTTCATTTAGAGTTTCATTCATAATTTCTCTTTCATTCCATTTATTTATGTGGCATTAGAGGATAATACAAGATTGATGTTGCAAATTGTGGCTCCCAGATACAATTATTTGCAAGTCTTGCATCATTTATATAAGAATACTAATATCAAAATAGAGCAAGTATATAGGTGTTCGTTGATAAGGAAATTTTATTTACAAGTCTTTCGTCATTCATATGATGTCATACCTTGTTGAAATTTGTTATGGACATCAAAGTTAGGGAAATGGACTACTTCATGGATACCATACAAATATTCACCATCACTTTTCTTTAAAGTTATAAGATCAAATGATTAATATAATGTTACTATACAAGGTTTACTAGTTAATGTTGGGCATATTGTTAGAACAATGATTTGTTATTATATTTATTTTTTAGACAAATGTAAGGATGTAGAAGAAGTAACAAAAAAATAAAAAAAAACATGTTAGTTATTTACCGTAAAATCAACATGGCTATAATTAGATGATACCGTGTTGTTTATTTGACCAAACTAATATATAAAAGTTTAACACCCACCACCTAACTCTAATAAATGGTGGCAATAAGCATTTCCCAAGATTGCCATCTTCTAAGGTTTAGGTATCAATGTTGGCTTTTTTTTATTAACAACTGACATATAAATTATGATATAAGACATTGGATTTTTATTAAAAACAAATAGCTAAAGTTTGGTAAACTATTTCAATCATCATGATGATTCATTTACATATTGTGATAACTCATCACCAATTTATTCTTGGTCTATAAATAAGGCCCTTCTTGCCAATTTGAAACAATTATCAAGATAGTTTTTCTTGCAGTGTTTGATTGATTCATTTACTATGAATATCTAAGTATTCTTGTATTTTAGTGTAAGAATTTACATGCTAAGTTCTTTATACCCTATGTTAAACTTTGATACACATACAGCAAGTAATGCCATCTCTCTATCAAAAAACAAGAATACTTAGATGCTCAAAGCAAATGATCAATCAAGTAATTCAAGCAGTATCTCATTTTGAGAAAAATATAAAAATGATAAAACTGATGAGAAACTATAGTAAGAAGAAGCAACATGTTCATTGTTGCATTTAAAAGCTTAAGTTCATTGAAAAAATTGGATATGTTACTTCTTTTCACTATAATTTATTATTATTATGCTATCTAAAACATAACACAAAAGCAATATAAAGCCTACCTCGAGTAATATAAAAGAATTATGAGAAAGGTATCTCATTTTATTTTTTTCATTTAAAGTCCATTATTCATTGTGTTTATGGAGTTTTAGGATTATTCAATCTATTACTCTTTGTATCTATATAATTGTATAAAAAAAACCTTTTTGGTTTTAAAATTTTTTGTATTTGTTGCTATTGCATTTGTTGTTATTTCTTAAATTATTCATTTAAAGTTTTTTTATGTCTATTGCTATTACTATTTATATCTATGCAATTGTATAAGAGAAACATGATTATTCAATAACAAAAAATTTAAAACCTTTGACGTGTAAAATTATAAGATTTTTACTTGAAACATATTTTAAACTAAATATTTTGGTTTAAGATATCAATTATTATTAGCAACTAACATTTAAAATTTTATAATTAAATGACATCATTTTACTATACACATTATTTTTTTATTAAGAACATACATTTAATATTAAAGCAGTTTAAATCACAAGATGTGAGGTGAAAATAAAAAGGATGAAGTCATGGCATTATTTGTAAATATCATTGTGAAATTCTTCCAATCTTAAAGTGATTATCTCTTTACCAAAGAATGCTCACATTCTAACCTTAATATGATTTTCTTTCTTTATTTTTTTTTTGTTTATGTTCACTAGCTATTTTGGTTATGTTCTTGATTTTGTCACTAAACATAGTTAGGTAAAGCCCTCTCAAACTTTAAAGGGATGACATGTGAAATACTTAGATTAACTATTTTAAAGTAAATTGCAAAATTTTTATAAGAAAAATTATGAAGACATACAATTAATAATAAAGGAAAATTTGACAATAACTTTATCAAATATATGAATTTTACATTGATTTTATGCATTTTATGGAGTTATAGATCTTTAAATTGTGCAAATCCAAGCCATAAGAAAACTTAGGTCTATATTTATAAATTTGATGAAGAAATCTAACTGAAACTATATCATTTTAAATAATAATGAAAAAAAGGGCCTATGAAGTTAAATTGCAAAATCCATGCAAGTAGGACCTAGTTGAAGTTATTTCAAATAAGTTCTAACCCTTTATATTGTACAAGAGTAATGTTATAAAAAATTCAACTTTCTAAGAGAATGAGTATTTTAATTATTTAATTATTTTTTTTCAAATCTCAATGCAAATAAATTAAATTTAAAAACATAAATTTTAATGCATTAAAGGTAATTTAATAGTAGAAACACTTATTCTTTCGAAAAGTTAAACTCCTTATAATATTATCCATTATGCAAAAGTTTGATCCATTGAAACCTAAAAGGCAAAGTTACAACTTTATAGAATGGAGAAAACCCTAAAAGATGGGAGAACCAAGTAATATGCAGCCTCCAAAGGCAAAGAACAAAAAATTAATATTCATTTTTCTTCTTTTATTTTGTGCAAGGCAAGAGTAGTAGCTAAACATCTTCCTATAGTTCAACAATTTCTATTTTAATTCATTTTGGTTGAGACATGGATCTTGATGACCTATTTTTAATTTGCTTATTTTTTTTTCTATTCCCTCAAGATTCATGAATGTATAGAATTGGTTTTCATTGCTCATCTATTCATACTTTTTATAATAAATTATTCAATAACAATAAATTTTTTTAATAAATTTTGTATTATTGACATGTGGATCATGAAGATTACTAAATGGAAGATATCAAAACAACATAACTTTCTATTTAAAAAAATTTAAAAATAAATTTTTCTATATTTGCAATTTTAATGCAAGTATATTAAGGATTTGATATAAAAAATGCAAAATATAATTTAACATCAATTTTAGATGCTTATAGAGTCGGTTCTTTGTAGAGTAAATGTCTAAAAACATTTCAAATGTCTTTGTTAAAAAATAATAAACTTAAAAATATCAATTTTGAACATAATTGATGTATAAATAAATGGCATTTAAGAGGCTATGGGGAAATCATGTAAACTTAAAACATTGATTTTTTTAAATGACTATCATTTAAGGTATTTTCAATCATCATGACAAATCATATAAAAGTTAATATGTCAATGAAGTACTTTATCAATATCTTATGATATGGCAGCCGCCACTTTCTTAAGAAATGATCAAACTATGATGTGAAAAAGCTTCTAAGTTGGAGGGTATAAATTATTGTATTCAATGTTACTAGGTTATTAAGATAATTCTTAAATTAGTCAAAAGTCCTTACATGGACTTGTACACATAATTTGGCTATGAACAAAAGTATTTTATGAAGCATTTGGAAAGATTCTTATCGAAAGACTTGCCTTATATGTTGTCCTATAGGAGATTGGAAGATAATGAATTAAATGTAAGAACTTTTTGAATGGAATGGGACAAAAGAGAGTTATGAGGTACTTATAAGGTATTAAAGATTATATGCTGAACTACAGGAGATTAGAAGATCTCATAATTATAGGTTACTTATATTCAAATTTTACTAGTTATTTGAATGATCATAAATCTACATTTGGATACATCTTTATGATGGCAAGAGGAGTTAGGCCATGGAAAAGAAGAGTTATGCCATGGAAAAGTATTAAATTGTTCTTAACAATAACCTCCACTGTGAAAGTAGAATATATCATATGTTATAAAGCCACTTGCACTATTGTATAGTTAAGGAACTTTATGTTTGCTTTTGAGATTATTAAGAGCATCTCTAGACACTTAACTAAATGTTATGGCAATATTGTTGTTGTAAATTTCTTTTGTAACAATAAAAGTTTTACCCATATGAAGCATTTTGATATAAAGTACCAATTTGTGTGAGAAAAGGCATGCAAGCATATCACAAATATTGAACATATTTCAATGGATTGTATGCTCTCAGATCCACTGACCAAAGGCTTAGTGGTAGAAATATATCATAATCATGTAATTAATATGAGATTAGTTAAGTCTTTTGATGTTTTGGATTAGTAGATGTTTTATGACGTAAATTGTTTTCCTGAGATATACATAAATGAAATATTCATAATGAAAACTTCATATTTTATCATATATTGTGCCCATTTTTTTTGTAATATATTTATAAAGACGTTTAGATCCAATTTAAATATTACATTAAGAATCATGATTCTTATTTAGCATCTTGGATGGATGTTTCAACTTTATGTGTGAAGACTTACTTATATTGTTATAATTTTGTTAAATCTTATTAAGTACAATCTTATTCTTATATAATATTATATATAATCATTGAGGTGTAAGTGTATAGTATATATATTTTGTTGATATCTCTATCAGATACTATATTTTATATTATTGGACATTTATGGTATTAATTTAGACCAATAGGTGTAAAAATGCCATATTTTTTCTTTTACCTCTTAATAAAATGGTCACTATTATTAAATTACATGATTCAAGTGGGAGATTGTAAGATTTTCTATTATGAATCTATTAATTCAATAATAAAATAAGATCTAAAAGGGTTTGGCCCAATGTTAAAGTGACATAATAGTTTGGATCTCATGGTAATCTAACCTAATTAATGTGGTAACGGGTGATTTTTGACAATAGATTAACGCACTAATGTTATTAATACAAATAAGAGTCACTACTCCTAAACCCTATGATTGATTTTGAATACTTCCCATCTTTAAAGTAAAAAGGTTGAACTTGTTTAATGATTGTGCGAGCCATCTTTCTTTATTTTTCAACTTTTTATTGTGTTTGGATTGGTTAAAAATAAAATTTTATTTTATTTTTAAATAAAATTTTAAAAGTATTTGAATTAAAATAAAAATTTTTTATCTTATTTTATTTTTAATTATTATTTTAATTATATTTGTATCATTATAAAATCAATCAAACTTAATAAGAATTTTATTATAATTCATTTCATTTAACCTAAAACATGAATAATATAAAAAATTTATCCTCTTTTTCATATTATATTTAATATAATACAATCAAAATTCACATTTTTAATAAAATTGCATGCATTTTTCTATATATTATAAATAAAAATATGTAATTTATAAATAAATTAAAATTATTATATTGAACATAAATTCTAAACAATAAATTTTATTTGAAGTAAACTGAAATTATTTATATTAAAATAAAATCAATTAAATTCTAAGAAATTTTGATTCCAAAATGAAGCATTTCTTCCATAAATCTGATGGCCAATTTGGTCTCAAATCGAAAATATTTCACAAACGGGAACAATTTATATTAAAGTTGTTTGGTTAGTGTAAGAAAAGTGAATGTATATTTAAGAAATAAAAAAATGAGTATAATTAGATTGAACATTGAAGAAGGTAAATACAACTTTTCTTAAATAATTTTGATGCACAATTGTAATCAATAATTAATTGGTAGACTTTAGTATAAAATCTGTCCTCCGTTTGAATTACGTTTTTCAATCGCAACCTTGGGGGTCATTGGGATGCTTAAAATTTGATTCAATTATTAATTTAATAAGCTAAATTTTTAAATCAAATAAGTGATACATGGACGAAATAATTTGGCTCATATATTAAATGAGTTGAGATTAAATTTAAAGATATTTAGTTCAATTGTATCATAAGTTAATTTGAACAATATATATAATTTAAAATTAATTAATATATTTATATATATTAATTAGAAATTTTTTTATAATATATATTCTAAACTTATTAGGAAGAAAAAATACTAACCATAATACTTGTAATTTAATATTTACATTTAAATTTGAATTATAATTAAAATAGAATAATAAATGTAGTAAATGATGAATATAATTAATGTCATTTTCATTTTGGAATCAATTGTAGGGTTAAGGTAAATGAAATTTGCAAATATCATTTAAAAGGTGGAAGGAAGATGTGACAACTCTCCAAACGAAAACTCCATTGAATATTATAAAGGGTGGATACAAATAACTTCATTATATTATAGAAGTGATAATGTAAAAAATTTAAAGTCGTAGGAATCATGAGATAGTAACCAATTCATATCTATTAATCAATTTAATAATGGTTTAGTATTTTTTTTATAGAATTTTAAAAAACTTCCAATTTTAGTGATAAGTCGAGCCAGACATATGTCTCTTTTACAAATTTTGGATTAAATCATTCAATCTAATTTGATTTTTTGAACATTAATTTAAGTTTATTAAGTTAAGTCAAGTCAAGTTGATCTAATCATAAGCTCAATTAGCCAAAAAATTTTATTTGAATCAAATTCAAGCCCAACTATAAGTTAAAGAATATTAGATTGAGTCAAACTTAAATTAAATCTAATTCAACACCACTTTATTCATTGCCAGTCCTATTTAGCAAGCCATATTTCTTTCTTTTCCAAACAATGTGATAAAAAAAATGATTCGGCTATCTTGAAGTGCAAGATAAGATCAATTATAAAAGTTAAAAAACAGCATTACATAGAGGGTGAGGCTATTCACATCCCTAATTACATATTTACATTCCATTTTAAGTGTTGTTTTCTACATTATTCTCATTTATTTATTTTAGTTTCTTTGTAAATATTATATCATATAATTTCAACGTTCTTTCGAAATTCTTAATTATCTATCCACATTCTTGATTATAGTATAAATAATTAAATGTGTGAATAAATAATTTAAATTTTATGATAAATTTTAAAAAAATGAAAAAGGATAGTTTGGGGAATTACGTAAGTACAATATCTATTTATATACGAATACATATTTGAATATGTTATTGGGATTGAAGAGTCGGAATTCGTTATTTTATCAAAGGAACAATCGTAAAACAAAGATTATCAAAGGTAACGCAAAATTTAAGGGTGATTTCAAATTCCAAAAATTAAATGGGATAAAATTTAATCATTTAAAAGTTAAATGAGGTATTTTGTATTTTTATGTTAATTTTTTATTACAGTAAATTACATTATGATACCACTTCCCGAACTTTCTTTTAAAGAGGTACTAACACTAAATCTTTATTTCAAATAGGTTTCGTTTTTATGAATATTTACTATTATATTTTCAAAATATCTTTTTTTCAACTATGAGAATATGATTGTGAATTAAAAACTTTGAAAGAATATAACTTCATGATTAATTAATTAATTTTTATATATGACCACTCGTTTTGATTTGACTTTCTATAAGTTTTCGATAGAAAATAAGAAAATTTAATTTTGGTAGGATCTGCCTGATCGAAAACGTGCAGATTGAATTCTAAAACTTTAAACAACTATAACTTTGCGCTCGGTGGTCTAATTAGTGCAAATTTTATATTAATTTTATATAACTTTTTAAGATTTATATACATGCAACATGCCAAGGGCATTTGGCATCTTGCCTACTTTGACTAGTAAAAAAGGGGCTTTCTTAATTACTAAAGAACAACATATTATTATTTAAAGATTAAATAATAATATATTACTGTTTGATATCTAGACAATAACATCAATTAAAAATAAAAAATAAATGGATAAATTAAGTATCATTAACAACCAAATCGTCAGAGAATAACATATTATTATTTGGTCTCCAAACAATAATATCAATTAAAAATAAAAAATACTTGAATAAATTAAGTCTCATTAACAACTAAACTGTCATAGAAGAACATATTACTATTTAGTCTCTAAATAGTAACATCAACCAAAAATCTAAAATAAATGGATAAATCAAGTCCCATAACAACCTAACTACTAAAGAACAACATGTCACTATTTGGCATTTAAATAATAACATCAATAAAAAATTTAAAATAAATAGATAAATTAAATCTCATTAACAATCAAATTACCAAAAAAGAACATGCTACTATTTGATCTCTAGACAATAATATGTTACTATCCAAAGTAACATGTTTCTATTTGATATTTGTACAATAATATTAACTAAAAATATAAAATAAAAGAATAAATCAAGTTTCATTAATAACTAAACCGTCAAAAAATAACATATTACTATTTGATCTCCAAGTAATAACATTAATCAAAAAATCAAAATAAATGGATAAATTAAGCCTCATTAATAACTAAACTATCAAAGAAGAGCATATTATTATTTGATCTCTAGATAGTAATATGTTACTATCTAAATAATAACATCTACTAAAAACTTAAAATAAATGGATAAAACAAGTTTCATTAATAACTAAATTTTCAAAGAAAAATATATTATTGTTTAGTCTCCAAATAGTAACATGTTATTGTCCAAATAGTAACATGTTATTGTCCAAATAGCAACATATTGCTATTTAGTATTTGGATAGTAATATCAATTAAAAATTAAGATAAATGGATAAATAATGGATAAATAACCAAACTATTAAACAATAATATATTACTATTTGGTCTCCGAATAGTAATATTGAACAAAAGTAAAAAATAAACAAATAAATCAAGTTTTACTTCAAATAATAACGTCGACTAATAACCCAAAATAAGTGGATAAATCAAGTTTCATTAACAATCAAACTGCTAAAGAAAAGCATGTTACTACTTAGTTTCCAAAGAGAAACATGTTACGTCCAAATAGTAACATATTACTGTTTGCCCTCCAAATAATTACATCAACAAAAAGCCTAAAATAAATGAATAAATTAAGTTTCATTAACAATCAAATTATTAAAGAAGAATATGTTATTATTTGATTTTCAGATAGTAACATGTTACTATCCAAATAATATGTTACTATTTAATTTTCAAATAGTAATTCATTCAACACAAATAGTTTTTTGAAAAAAGGTGCAAAAAAGACTATTCCACGATTCTGTGTAAGATTTTGTGCCTCCAAGTTCTTATTTATTTTTATTTTTATTTTAACAAAAATTTATTTTAATCCCTAAAATATTGAATTTTTATTTTTTATTTATAATTAAAATTTTATATTAACTTAATTTTTATATATTTAAAAATTTTCTAATTTTAATTCTTATAAGATTTTATTTTTTTATTTTTAATTTTTATAACATTAAAATAAAACACACTGTAAGTGTATCGTTTTGTCTTTTGTTCTTTGTGATAAATTACTATTTGCAAGTGTATTTAAATGAAGGAAAGTATGCTTGGGGTGCCTTGTTGCAATTTATTAATTTCAAAAAAATAAAGATATGACTTTTATTTTATGACCTACAACTTTTTATTGGAACTCATAGTTTGAATTGAAAAAAATTTATATTTATCTCTATTTGAAATTCATCAAATACTTTCCTGGAAAAAAGCACTAAATCCAAACACATTTCCTTCAGCGACACCTCAACTACTGTAATTCTTAGCCGCCTTTCTGCATTAATCAATGCCTATAATTTTCATTGGCTCATATAAACCTACCAGTAGCTTTGACTTTAACCACCATTCTGCTTCATCTCCCATCTCCTTCTTGACTTCCCCAATTGTGTCGTCTAACTTAAAGCACAGTTGCAAATCTCCTTCGAATTTTGAATTCCCAATCTTCAATTCAAACAAACTAAAATCCACCACCTTTATTTTCTCAGTTGAGACGGAACTCATCATCAATGATGATGAAGTTATGGATATCAGTGATGTTTAATATTTAATTTAATTTATATCAAATTAACTTTTTTTAAAAAAAGAGTATGATTATTTTACTAAAAAATGCTTGTTAGTTAAAACAAATGAGCAGACAGAATTATTCATATATTTTATATCTAATATGATGTGGCCATGGACTTAAGGGTCATTTAGTTTATAAAAATTCTATGGAAAGTACAACTTATTGAGAAGTGAACAAGATTTAAATTGTTTGATTGGCTACAATATGGTAAAGTTAGGGAAGTAAGACTTTTCAAAAAGTTTTACTTTCTATAAGACATAGGAAGTGGCTTACCCACTCCTCTTTTACTAAATTCTACTTCTCTTGTCTTTTACAATTATAAATACAATATTACCTTTATTATTTTTAATCAATGATAATTTTATTCTCTGATTTTACAAAAGAAATGGCTTACGTGTGTTTTTTTAAACTAATAAAATATTGTATTTACAACTAATGGAATATATAGAAACGAAAATAAAAGTTTTATACAATATAAAACTTTATAAAATGTGACTAATTAATTTGTTAAGTGCTTTTCGATTTTAAATAATTTCAAATAGATATGTAATATAAGTGTTTTCAAAATAATGTAGTTTTTTTAGAATAGAAACTATAAATTATGAATTACAAGTTAATTTAAATTTTTATGAAAGATATGGAGTCATGAGTTGATTTAATATCTTTATATAAAATATAATATTATGAGCTCATAAAAATATGATGCAAATATACCACATATATGATATCAAACAAAAGGAATTAAAAATAATTTAAATTTATTAACATGTATTAAAATAATATTAAAATTATAATAATTACTTTATTAATACTTTCTAATAAGTTCAAAATTGAACAAAATAAAATATAAGAATATATTTTATAGGAAGTATCACTTCTTTAGTGTTAATCAAATAACTTTGAGAATTCTTGAGAAGTTTATATAGGAAGTTACTTTTTAAGAAAGTTAACTTTCTGTAAAAACTTAATTCTTATGTGAACTAAATAACTCCATAATGTATTGTAGGCTTTGGATTTAAAGATCAGCATAGTAGAACCACTAATTGACAATGTTGGAAGAGAGAACTTGAGTTCAGATTCAATATGCGAAGCTAGCTCGAACAAGTCTTACCAAATTGAGTTGATGACTCCAAAAGTATTAAATGCCATTCAAAGTTCTGGATTACCTAACCATAATTTGAAGCCTAAGATTGGTTTTCCTATTATGCTTATTAGAAATATAGATCAAGCTTCTAGTCTATGCAATGGGATAAGGTTGATTATTACACAACTAGCAGATCATGTGATTGAAGCTGAGGTCATAACTAGAATAAATATTGGAAAAAAGGCATTCATTCCCAAAATGGTCTTAAGCTCTTCACAATCCAAATGGCCATTCAAATTTCAAAGAAGACAATTTCTAATTATTATTTCATATGCAATATCTATCAATAAGAGTCAAGATCAATCATTGAAGTGAGTCGAATTGTATTTGCCTAAACTTGTATTTACTGATGACAATTATATATTGTTGTTTCTAGAGTTAAAAGTAGAAAGGGTTAAATATCTTAATCAATAATCTAGAGAATGAGGATTCAAATGTTACTATAAATGTTGTATTCAAAGAAGCATTTGAAAATATATAAAAGAAGAAACATTCTAATTTTTACAAGTTGAATCCTATATGAATCATATAATTTCTATTTAAAAATTTTCATATTGAATGCCTTATAAAAATTTAACTACAAAGGTTGTTTCATTTCTTATTTTTTAATGAAATAAAATGTTATTAATAATTTAAATCATTTAAGTACGTGCAATGCACTGGTTATAATATAGTTATATGATATATCTTTATATTATATATTAGTCATTCCCATAAATTCCCTACTTCCTGTTATGACAAATGTCATTCCCATAAATTGCTACATGTTAATTTGTTATTTCTTTTCAATAAATATTCTATTGCGGTAAGGCATACTGATATAATCAATCTCTTCTTAATGAATATTGCAATGTAGTAAGTTACACTTATATAATTAATGCAAAGTATTGAATTTCTTATTTATATATAATAATTTATATTAAATGATGAAAAAAAACTATGTGATTTGTTCCTCATTGATTGTATTTTTATAACTTCTTTGATTTCTTTTTCCAATTTAATAAATTTTCTAATTTTCCTACATTTTCTTCCTTTCTAAAGTAATCTCCATGATCTCAATTATATTTGATTTGCATTAATGATTTTGATTAAATTAAAAGCTACAAATTTTAACTAAAAATTTGAATTAGGCTAAAAATTGATAATAATAAAAAATTAGTTAATTAAATTATATAAATAGTTACGTTAGAATTTTTTTCCATTTAGATAAATTAGTGAATAGTTGATCCATATTTTTTTTGTAAAACTTTCAAAAATTCTTAGTACTAAATTTTTCATTAATTTTACAATTAGGATACATACTATAAAAATTTCAATTTTAATTATTTTATTTGATACTTAATATAAAAAAAGTATTTATATGAAAATTTCCTAATTATTTATTCTCCATTTATTTTTATCTACCATTAAGATAAATGCATGAGAATTAAAGAGAGTAATTATTAACTGCAATTTTAAGAAAAATTTTTAATTTACAAATTTATTCTTTACTAAAAATCAAGAATCAATATGTAAAGTGATTGATTATTTTTTATTTAGTAGAATATTAAGAGTAAAATTGAAAGAAGTTAATAATTTCACTTTTGGTTTTCTAAAGATATAGATAAATGATAAAAAATTATATAAAATAATAAATAAAATAGAATGGAGGAAGTCATAGATAAGTTAGAATTAATTTTGATAAAATTCTACTTTTGTAAATAACAATATAATTTTCAAATCTATAAAATATACAATTTGAAATTGAAATATTTTGCAAAAAAAATATATTTAATTATATATATTATTGTCTCCAGAGAGTAATAAGTAAAGAATGACTAAAGGTATTAGTTTATAATAATATAAATGATAATTCAAGTATTACTATTAATATAGTATTCAAAGAAATATATTAAAATTTACAATTTCATGTAAGTGTAACCCAAATCTTATTCCTCTTAAATAACTTCTCTTCTTTAAATAAAATTGGAAAAAATATGTTTATATTAAGTAGATTACTAATATTTTTTAATTCAATTCACATATAATATCTCTTACTTAATTAATAAAAATATTTATAATTGTTCTAATTCATAATAAAGTGATTGATAATTTCAATATTACAACTAATATTAAATTCAGGAAAGTATTTCAAAATTTATAAACTATTTAATATAATATAATTTTATACCTTTTTTTTAAGGGATACTTAATTATACATTATTAGTAATATAAAATTGTTAATTAATTCATTGATTATAATATTAACTTTTGATTAAGCAAAATTACAACCTATGTATCACACTAGTTATAATCCCATTCTATAATATAATGAGTTTGAGGATGGTTGGATGGTGTAATTCCTTTATTTGTGTATATATAATTTTTTTTAATAATTGGAGTTGTCAAACCACTGGAAGCACATACATCAAGAATCGAACATTAAATACAAATACAGAACCTTCAAAAGACAATAAATACGAATTGAACCAAAAGCACGTAGGTTATCTGTATCCATTTTCCATATTGCATATTCCATTAGATTTTTAAATTTCATTTTTTCAGTAGAGTTTGTTTGAAGTTATAAGTTAAACCGAATTAAATATTTGTCTCTCATAACTTACAACTCCATAAATGGCAAGAGAACTACTCAATAAAAAATATTAGTTAAAATTTTAATAATATTATTTAAGGGAAAATGTAAAATATCTTCTTAAACTTTAGGGTGATTGGATTTTGCTCCCTTCTACTTTAAAAACTTGAAAATAATCTCCTTAAACTTCACAAAACTTGAGATTAATACTCATTTTCAACTTAATTAACTATTTTATTAAATTATATAATTTTTATGAACTTTTTTAATAACAACCACATTAATATAATATATTGGTTTATTTCATTAATTTTTTCCATACAAATTTGTAACTCATTTTTTATTGTTTAATTAAAACTTTATTTACCTAATTTAATTCATATTAGTTAGATAATATATAAATTATTTTTGAAAAAATAACAATTTAAATTGACATACTAGAATATTGAGATTCTTGTTTAAAAATATGAAAAAAATATAATTTGATAACAATGGTAAACTAAATTGAGTTTATGATTTAGGGTATAGGTGATAAAGTTGACAGTGAGCATTAATTTCAAGTTTTGTATAGTTTAAAGGAATAATTTTTAAGTTTTCAAAATTAAAAGTGATAAAATCTAACTACTCCAAAATTAAAGAGGATAATTTATATTTTTCCTATTACTTATAGTACATATAAAAATTATAGTTTATTAATACACTTTTATTATAAAATTTCTGGATTCATTCATCTTGATCTGCATTTAAAGATACTCTTCGAGTGCCCTACAGAAAATCTGTTCATATGGAAATATGTATTTGATTCATATGGAAATATGGAAATATGTATTTGATTCATAAATATGGAAATATTATCGAAGAGCTCGAATTCACATTCCTTTTATCATAGGAACAATATTAGAACCAAGATTTCCGACTTAAGAGTTTCTTAGGTTGAAATTCAAACGTTTATTATATTTTAAATATACAACTTTAACATGCTGATGAAAAAGTTAAATGTAAGAATAATGCTTGGGGACCAATTCTGTCATTTCTTATGATAACTTTTTTTCAATCACAAATCTCTATTTATCAGTCAATCGGATAATTTCATGTCTTTTTCTCAACTTAAGTTGTTTTAAAAGAGGTAAATATGTATTAAAAAGTAGAAAATATATACAGGTCCCACAAATATAGTATCTCTTGTATCTTTTTTCTTTTTGGGTCTATCACTTTCTGGTTATTTATTTAAAATATTTTTAAATTTAAAAATATTAAAAGCAAATAACTCAGATAAGTGGTAGCCAGTTATCTTAGAAAAGAATTGTGATTACAATGTAAGCATCACCAAATCTAGATGAACTGTGTGTATATACACGTGTGTGTTTAGACAAGTGATCGTTGTCTGATAGTTTCATATATAGTCTAAATAATATGGACATGTTTCGACAGGTTCATCTGTTCCTTTGTTACAGGCTGTCTTTGTATTTTCAGTTATATGTGATGTGATGTCTATATGAAGACATCATGCATTATGAATAAAATAATATTTCCTTTATGTTTTCTTTCGGTCTTTTATTTTAATTTTTTTAAACCCTGCTTTGAGTGCAAAACATTTTATGAAATAAATAGAGGTGAAGACTATAGTGTATTCTAATAGTCTAAACTATTAAATTTCATTCATCTGCATTATATTGCATAATATGAATGAAATCTAATGGTGAGATTCACTTGTACAATAGTATATCATAGTCTCTCTCATAAATAGAAGACAACTATGATACATCAATAAAATTACTAAATTTAATTATTGATATATTATTATATAATATAATAAATTTAATGTTAAAAAATAAATTTAATATATAATAAGATCGATCTAAAATCAAAGAAAAGTTTCATTGATTTTAACAGATATTTTTCATAAAATATAATTATAAAATATTAAAATAAAAGAAAGTATTTGTTAATGTTAAATATAATAAATTTAGAGAAAATAACCTTTTCAATGTAAAGAAAAATTACATTTTTTCTATTATTATACTTCTATGTACTATATTTTTTTTAACTAACATGTAATTTCTTTCTCTCTCTCTGTCCCTCTCTCTATATATAATATTTTTTTAAAAAAAAAAATACTTTCAAACAGCATCTAAATTACTCGGCTTTTACTTTAAGCCAGCAAAAGTGGAACCCATCTTAAGAAGATCCTATGTGGACTCAACTTGGGTGTTTAATGAATAAATAAATTAATGACCACTTCTTTGGACAAGTGATCGTCATCTGGATGTTTCATGTTGTCTCAATCGGTGGTCTGTCACTGTGTGTGTGCATCTCTAAACTTTTTCAACTAGTTGATCTGTTGCTTTGTTACTATCTTTAATGAATAAATAAATGTTCCCTTGTTTAGACAAGTGGTCGTTTTCTGATTCCCTAATAAAATGAATTAAGTTTAATAAGTTGACTTGAAACTAATATAATTTTATTTAACTTGGGATTAGAATTGATATCGCAAACGATAATAGTGACTCCACCTAATAAAGGACTAAAATTAGTTAGTTTGATTTAGTA
Source organism: Sindora glabra (assembly GCA_020226215.1). Taxonomy (NCBI): domain Eukaryota; kingdom Viridiplantae; phylum Streptophyta; class Magnoliopsida; order Fabales; family Fabaceae; genus Sindora; species Sindora glabra. The sequence continues at coordinate 13,592,690 of CM035225.1, read as the reverse complement.
AAAGATTAAAACTAGTAAATGTTAAGTCGTCAAATTGTTAGTTAGTCCTATTAGCCTAATAATAACAGTAAATAATAAATAATTAATTTATTAATTTATATTTAATATTCACATATATATATAAATAATAATTTTGATATATTAAAATTATACTTTAATATATATATAATATTAAAATTATATATATGAGCAATATTAAATAATTTTTAATATTAAAATTAATAAATTTATATATTTAATATTGTCAATATATATTATATAAATTTAATAAAATAAATAATTATGTTAAAATTTGAATTAGTACTTTTATATTAAAATTTTAAATTATTAAAAAATTTAAATAAATAATTTTGATACTAATTTTAAATATAGTATATACATATATATAATATAATACATTATTATTTATTTGTTATTATTATAAATAAATTATTATAATTATTTTTATTAATATACTATTTATATAATTATTCATTTTTATATATAATACTTTAGACTTGATCAATATATATTTAATAATATATATTTATTTTCCCATATAATATATATGATTCACTGATATAGATATTTGTTTGTACTCATTTTATTTAATAATGAAAATTTTCTAATCTAGGTCCCATGGTTTTTACCCTTCTTAATGAAGATTTTTTGCATTAAAAATTGTTATATCTTAATTTATTTCTTTAGTTTTTTAGTTCTATTAAATAACAACAATAATAACAATGATAATGATTCTTAAGTGATAATAATAAAAAATAATTATATTTTATAATAATAAGAGTAATTACAAAAACAATAATAATATAATAATAAGAAGGAGTTATAATTTAAAATTTAAATTTTCTCACCACTAATTAATCATATAAAATTTTTAATATGTGATTTTGGTTACAAATCTTATTATACCTCAAATTTAAACTTAACTTATTTAAATTAAATATATTTTTTATAAAAAAAATTTACAAGTGATTAAATTATTTTTAATCAATATTTTCTTCTATATATTATGAGTGACCAGATTTTATTTTAAAATTTTAATATATTGAAAAGTTACCGATATATTCTAAGAAATTAGGAATAAAACTATATTAATATTTAAAAAAAATTTACTTTATTTCTTTAAAAAAATTCATATTTAATCTCTTTAAAGTTTGAAAAAATATAATTTTCATTTCAATTATCTCAATAAATTTATCCTAATTTGATCCTTTTAAAAAATTTTAAGTCATAATAATAAAATATAATTATATTTTTAATGATAATAATAATATATTTTAATTAATTAATTATATAAAATTAAAAATAAATAAATAATTAATATGATAATAATAAAATTTAACATATCATAAAATCTGTTTGATAAATATCAACTTAAAATTGGGATTAGCATTGTAGCAACTTAACTTAAAAAAAAGTAATTCAACTTGAAACTGGCTTGACATATAATTTTTTATTATTGCATTAGTTTAATATAATTAGATTAACCTATTTTTATAGATTTAATATATAATCTAAATAATATAAACTTGTTTCGACAGGTTCATCTGTTGCTTTGTTACCGCCTGTCAGTTATATGTGATGCGATGTGATGCTTATATAAAGACATCATGCATTTTGAATAAAATAATATTTCCGTTATGTTAGTCTTTTATTTTTTAACCCTACATTTAGTGCGAAACTTTTAACTAAATAAATAAGAAACAATTATGATATATTAGTGATAGAATTTTAACATTTGATTATTAATATATTATTATATAGTATATTAGGTATAATTTAAAAAAAATAATAAATTTGATGGATGATTAAATCAATCTAAAATTAAACAAAAATTTTATTTATTTTAAAAAATGTTTTTATAAAATATAATTATAAAATATTAAAAAAATTATTTATTTATTTAATATCATTAAAAAATTGTTCTTTCTTTGAACCACTTTTTCGTTAGCTATAGACGAAAATGTGAAGTACGAGACATTAATGTTCATTATTACATATAATAAATGTTGTTTTGTTTTGCTAGATTAACCACTATATTTTTACATGCAATGGCCATCAGATGACCCATAAATATATATCTTGCGTATCTCAAGCTTTGTGATAAGGAAATGGTACTAATATAAAAAAAATTAAGTTTGAAATTGATTTGATATTCATTATTTGACTGTTGAAAATTGTTTTATATTCCACTTTGTCTTTTATCTTTTTCATCTCACCTTCAATAGGAGGTCATGTTTTGAAGATCGTCTCTCTACATTTTCGTGCAAAAGCAGCCATTGCATAACTCGTTAGTATTTCTGGTTCTCTGATGGATAGATAACATGGTATTCCAGGAAATCACATCTCTCAGGGGCATTTGATTGAGCAGGATTTTGGCAAGTTGAATTTGATTGTATTGAACATCACCAGTCATCATTAAGTTCCAGGAAACATGGCAAAGAGATCTGGGGCTTTCGTCGAAGACTACGCAAGCTTCACTTATGTCATTGTTCTCTATGCAAGCAACAATCATCGAATTAAGGTTAGCCATTTTTATATTTTTCATCTAATCTTCTTCCATGGTGAATATTCACAACAAGCTCCAAAGCCAAATTTTATTCGTCGATTTCCTTTTCTTTTCACTTTTCACTCCGTAGATTTCCTTTTTCCTTTCACTTGTTCATCAGATGAAGTTTAGCCTTATAACCGCGATTAATTTCTTAGTGGCCATATATTTTCAAAGTTCGGTTCAGATTTCACAAGCAAAACCAATCATGACATCTTGTTTTAATTTGAACGAATTGGTATTTCTCATCAATTTGTTCCAAATTAAAATCAAATATGAAGGTTTTTGTAGAATGAAGCAACCGAAGTTTGTATACTTCTCTTTTGTCACTCATATTTCTGCGAAGTTAATTGTAATATATGGATTGAAGTGGGTTATATAAAAACCTCGTACCCTATTCAAAACCGTAACATCCACTTTATGTAATTTTAGGTATACAAATTGTTAATGCTTCTTTCTAGAATGTTTGAATTTTACACAACTACGTCTTTCTTATTGTAAATCCAAATAGGTGTGATAAAAAAATTTTCCCGTTAAATATAGTTTATAATGAGTGCCCTCTTTTTTGTTTATTATTGTTGTTCACTGTGGTAGTTTTATTCTTGTTTGCCATGAATGGTTTCTTTGAAGGGGGTGTCATCTTATGCACCAAGCCTTCTTGATGAACTCCCTAGACATTGGCTGTGTTTTCATTCTAGTTTCTATGCTACTAAAAGAGACTTGACTCTCAATATTGATAAGAGTATTAATTACTTAAATTGTTAAGCAATTTTTTCTTATGCTTCCCATTTTCCATTGACTCATATTAATTTGACTTTCCACTAAATATGCTTCATCTTCATGATGCAATAATAACCCTAAAAGAGTTTATTATAGAAGGTTAAAACTTTTCTATGCTATTTATCAATGTTTTATTTTAGGGTTATTTTATTTGTAAAGGCACATATTTATACACTAAGGAGGACTCCATCTCTAAAATAGGTATTGATATAGACAAGTCATCATTAGCTAAAAGCCAAAGTGATGCAAAAATAGTTCAACTTCAACAAGCATTTGTGTCATGAGTCGGTAGCTCTCTAGCCAAAATTGTGTGGCACATGCTTGTTACTCTTGGTCAATATGTTAGCCTTCCTATTGAAACCCACTCAAGGCATTCTTGGTAAGGATAGTGGAACTCACAATTCTGCTAGCCACAATCAAATGTCACTGAAACACCTGTGTATATTAGATTGTAAAATTCTTCCACCCACGAAGCTTCTGATCACAAAGGACCAAAATGGACAATTGAATAAGGGGAGGGACATTCCATTTGCTTGGTTTATGCCTTATTTGATGTTTTTAAATGCATAGAGGATAGTCACAAGCTAACATACCTAAGTCCCTAACTCAATGTTCAAGCACTCGGTGTAACTCCCTTACCCATCAACGCCTTAATCCTCATTAAATAGATAATTATCGTATACTAATTTGCCTTCTACTTTAGACTAGCTCACAATACCTCAAATTTCTGTATCTCATACAATATAGGCAAGGGTCATGTAATTATACAAAAGTTCAATTTACAAAAATATACATCCATCACTTACAATATTACCAACTATACAATCATTTTTAATATACAACTTCAAAACTTTACTCTCCTTTGCCAAGAGGGCCTTTAGAAGCATCACCTGGAATGGTTAGTATAACACAGAAAACGTAAGAAACAGAGTTTCCCAGTAGCTAGCCATCACTGTAAAAATATATTGAGCCATTCCAGATCCTTAAGCAAATAAAACATATATTTCAAAATCAATTAATCATTTATCATCTCATTCCATACCGTTGTAATAAATGTGCATCACACATAGCAATCATCAAGCCCATTCAAGGACTTATATAGATATCTAGATGGCCATCACAGATAATCGTACCTAGGCCTCATATACAGCAATTTCACTGTCTTCCCGAGGTACTCTAAAGGCCATAGGCCTCATATACAGCATTTCACTGTCTTCCCGGGGAACTCTAAAGGCCATAGGTACCGCGCACAGCAATTGCATTATCATCCCGGGGAACACTCAGGCCATAGGCCTCATATACAGCATTTCACTGTCTTCCCGGTTGCGCACACAGCTATTTCATACACATTCCATACAATGGCAAAATATACAGAAAATCATGTAAATAGGAAACAAAGCTTAAGGATAAAGCTAGCTACCTTTTATAAGCTTCCAATGTGATGTTTCCTTTGCCCTCACTGAACAACTTCCTCACACTTCCTCTTGCCTTTCCAAGTTGTCACTCCTTATTCTATACAAATACACATCATAGTTCTTATTAGAACATCATCACTTTCCTTAAACCTCATGTATTCTTTACTTCCTCCACTTAAATAAATGCATACTTAGATGCTCTATACTTTGATTTCAGGCTTTGGAATGACACATATGAGCATTAGAAAAGGTTCCGGAGGCAAAACCGTGCAAATCATGAAGAATTAAAGTCAAAATGTTCACTTGACAAAGTACACGGGGGTGAACATGGGCCGTGTTCTACCCCGTGTTCAGAACATGGGGTACAACATGGGCCGTGTTTTACCCCATGTACATTACTGATCTGCCTTCGTAGAAGAACACAGGGTACAACATGGGCCGTGTTCTACTCCGTGTTCAGAACATGGGGTACAACATGGGCCATGTTCTACCCCATGTACATTACTGATCTTCCAAAACCACAATTTACATGGCTAAACCTCCTTCTCCCCTTGGCTTCTCAAAAGGAAAGTTTCATACACACTTTCATAACTCAAAATTTCATCTTCCTTAGGCTTCATAACTCATAAGAATCATCCTAATTTCATCATTTTAACCAAATTCCAAACAAATCATGCCAAATCCACACATGCACCATTATGCCTCTAAAACCCAAGTGTGTACATCATGGTTTCTTGTTATTTTTACACCAAACCAAAGCCATAGATTAACATAACAACATCCAAAACACCATTAAACATATTCAAATCATCCTAAACTCCATGGTCAACCACCTTTGACCACACAAACATCAAGATTATCAAGAAACTAAAAAGAGTACATTAAAGAGCTCTTAGAGGAGAACAATTCTACCTCTTGCTGCAACTTGAAAATCCTCACTTAGAGCTCACCAAACTTGATCAAACTTGAGCTTTTCTTCAATCTAAACACACCAATGGATAGAGCTTGATGAGAAAAGCAACTTTCCCTTCTACCCCCAAGCCTAAATCTCACTATTTTTTGGTGAAAAAGCCAAAAGAAACTTTCTCTCTCTTCCCTCTCTCTCCTGCACGTTTTTTTTTGTGCTTTAATGGAGTCTTCCATAGCTTTTGAGAAGAAAGGAGAAGGAAGAAGACTTTTCATGAAGCTTCAAGGGTATTCTTGCCATTTTTGACAATTCCAAGGGTAATTTAGTCCTTTTTCATCAATAGTAAGGCTATTCTTGCCATTTCTTCAAATAAGGACACTTGTCCATTTTCCTCTAACAAGGACACTTGTCATGTGTCTATTGGCCACACTAAATAAAATCACATATTGCACCCCAAAATCTTGGTTATTCATATTAGATCCCAAGTCCTTGGTTATTTTCCACTTTAACCACACCGATTTTGCACTTTTGCAATTTAGTCCATAGGGTTTCTATCTGTTTAAAATTCCTTACACTGTCAGACTTAGACAACTTCCCTTTTTAGGATTTTCTAACCTCCTCTAATCATCTATACTGTTTACGAAAATTAATTCTTTTCCTACTATCCTTTTTCCTTCCAAAATTTCGTTTACCTTCACACTTAATTCCTCTCAACTTAAGATTCACCCACCAAGCTAATTCAAACGTGCTCTTCATTGCTACAGCCTCAGAATTTAGAAGTTCAAACAATAGAATTAAAAATTTAGGACATTACAACTCTACCCCCCTTAAAAGAATTTTATCCTCAAAATTCGAGATACATACCTTAAGTAAAGAGATGTGGATACCAATTTTTCATATCTTTCTCAGTTTCCCAGGTTGCCTCCTCCTTTATCATATTTCTCCACAATACTTTCACTAAAGGAATATTTTTATTCCTTAGTTGTTTCACCTGTACATCCAAGATTCTTTCTGGTTCTAAAGTAAATGATAAGTTCTCATGTATTCTCAATCCTTCATAATTTATGATATGCGTGGGGTCAGGATGATACTTTTTCAACTGAGAAACATGAAACACATCATGCAATTGTGACAAGTCAGGAGGCAAAGCAATTCTATACACTAATGGTCCTACTCTCTCAGTGATCTGAAATGGACCAACATACCTGGAATGGAGTTTCTTTATTCTTAGTGATCTGCCTATACCCGTAACTGGAGTTACTCTGAGAAAGACATGATCATCCACCTCAAATTCTAAGGGTCGCCTTCTTTTATCTGCATAACTCTTTTGACGACTTTGTGCTGCTAATAATCTTTCTCTGATAAGCTTTATCTGCTGAGTGGTTTGGTCCACTAGTTCTGGCCCTAAGATAGTTCTTTCATTCAATTCTACCCAACATAATGGAGATCTGCAGTTCCTACCATACAAAGCTTCATATGGTGCCATCTGTATGCTAGAATGAAAACTATTATTATAAGCAAATTCAACTAATGGTAGATATGAATCCCAATTCCCTTTCATTTCTAGCACACAAGATCTTAACATATCTTCTAACGTCTGTATGGTTCTTTCTGTTTGTCCATCTGTTTGTGGGTGGTATGCAGTACTAAACCTTAGCTTTGTGCCCATTGCTTCATGCAAAGCTCTCCAAAATCTAGAAGTGAATCTAGGATCCCTATCTGATACAATACTGGTAGGTACACCATGCAGTCTAATAATTTCATTAATATAAATTCTAGCTAACTTATCCAAAGAATACGTAATCTTAATAGCCAAGAAATGAGCAGATTTTGTAAGCCTATCTACAATCACCCAGGTGCTATCATTCCCAGAGGATGTTCTTGGAAGTCCTGTAATAAAATCCATAGCTATACTGTCCCACTTCCACTCAGGAATATCCAAAGGATGTAATAATCCAGCTGGTCTTTGATGTTCTATTTTGACTCTTTGACATGTCAAACACTTTGATACAAATTAGGTGACATCAGATTTCATTCCCGACCACCAGAAGTTTTTCTTTAAATCTTGATACATCTTAACAACTCCAGGATGAATGGTATATCTGCTTCTATGTGCCTCTTCCATAATTTCATCCCTCAAACCCTCATCATCAGGTATATAAACTCTATTTTTGAATCTAAGTAATCTATCTCCAGACATGCTAAAATCCTTGGCTTCTTCTTGCCCTAATTGTCCCATTCTCCTCTTAGCCAAATCATCTTTTTCTAAAGCTTCTCTAATCCTCTCTTCCAAGATACTAACAATTCTGACTTCACTAACCATCAATACCCCAGATTTTTCAGATACATTCATATTTAAGTCTCTAATTCCTTCAATTAACTTATACTCTTCCACCATCAGTGATGCCATGTGTATAGACTTTCTACTAAGTGCATCCGCCATCACATTTGCTTTTCCTGGATGGTATTTAAGAGTAAAGTCATAATCCTTAAGAAATTCCAGCCATCTTCTCTGTCTCATATTCAACTCTTTCTGATCAAAAAGATATTTGAGGCTTTTGTGGTCTGTAAACACCTCAAACTGTGTACCATACAAATAATGCCTCCAAATCTTTAATGCAAACACAACAGCTGCTAACTCTAAATCATGTGTAGGATAGTTTTCTTCATGAGGTCTCAACTGTCTGGATGCATAAGCGACTACTTTACCTTCCTGCATCAACACACATCCTAATCCTTTTCTAGAGGCATCACTGTAAATTGTAAACAGCTTACTAGAATCAAGAATTACCAACACTGGGGCAGAAGTCAATCTATTTTTTAGCTCTTGAAAACTTTGCTCACATTTGTCTGACCACACAAATGGTTGCTCCTTTCTTGTTAATCTGGTCAATGGTAAGGCTAACTAAGAGAAACCTTGGATAAATCGCCTATAGTACCCTGCCAGGCCAAGAAAACTCCTTATTTCTGTCACCGTTCTGGGCCTTTCCCATTCCAGTACCGCTTCCACTTTATGTGGATCAACAGATACTCCATCTTTAGATACCACGTGTCCTAAAAATTTAACTTCAGGCAACCAAAATTCACATTTACTCAACTTTGCATATAGTCCCTTTTCTCTTAAAGTTTGCAAGACTATATGTAAATGAGTTTCATGTTCTTTTGGTGTCCTAAAATAAATGAGTATGTCATCTATAAATACAACTACAAATTGATCTAGGTATGGTCTAAAAATTCTGTTCATGTAATCCATAAAAATAGCAGGTACATTTGTTAATCCAAAAGGCATAACAAGAAATTCATAATGACCATATCTAGTTCTAAATGCAGTTTTCAGTACATCTTCATTTTTAACTTTCAATTGGTGGTATCCAGATTTTAAATCAATTTTTGAGAAAACAGTGGTACCCACCAATTGATCTAACAAATCATCTATTCTAGGCAAAGGATATTTATTTTTAATTGTCACCTTGTTTAGTTGCCTGTAGTCAATACACAACCTTAAACTCACATCCTTTTTCTTAACAAATAAAACTGGTGCGCCCCATGGGGATACACTAGGTCGAATGAATCCCTTTTCTAATAACTCTTCTATCTACTTCTTGAGTTCTACTAATTCTGCTGGAGCCATTCTATATGGAGTCTTGGAAATTGGGATCGAACCCAGTACTAGGTCAATTGCAAATTTCACTTCTCTATTAGGGGGTAATCCACGAAAATCCTTAGGGAATACATCAGCATACTCCCTAACTACAGGTATCTTCCCTATATCATCATCACACTCAACTTGTGCAGCAAAGAAAATCATAAACCCTTTAGCATCACTTTCCAGACTACTCTCTGCACAGATATAGTTTAGGTACATATTGTCCAGAGATAACACAGAACAAGATACATCCATATCCACAGGCATGTTAGCACATACAGATACAGTTCTACTAGAACAATCAAGCACAGCGTGATTGGCGGATAACCAATCCATGCCAATAATTACATCAATGTCATGTAACGGCAAGCATATCAAATCAAGAACACTGCATGTACTCTCATACTGTATCACACAATTCAAACATGCATCTGAGGTCACAACTCGATTTCCGGTGGGGGTATTCACAACCATATGACATGTTAATGTCTCAGGAATCAGATTCAAGCGTCCCACACATTCATAAGAAATAAAGGAATGAGTAGCACCTGAATCAAACATAGCATTTACTAGAGAACCACATAATATTATTATACCTTGGATGAGTTCAGGTGATTTTCTGGCCTCCTCCTTGGATAAAGCAAATACTCAGCCCTGGGTTGGGGGTCTTCCTTGACCACCACTTGATTTTGACTGGTTAGGCCTAGATGACACAGCTGGGCGAGATCCTGAAGAAGACTCTTCTTGCCTAAATCTGTAATTTCTAGCTATATCTCCTGGTTTCTGACAAATATAATATACTCTCACAGGACAGGGTTCATTACCATGAAATCTACCACATTGGTTGCATGGCCTATTACTAACAAAAGATTGAGGAGAAGATTGAATTAGAGGCCTAAAAGCAAGGGATTAACTTCTGGAGGGTGGATTGAAAGTTCGTGGCCTTCTATCATTCCAACTCTTACCCTTACCCTTTTGAAATTCGCCACTAGCTCTTTTCTTAGATGCATCATCTTCCGAGGATTTCTTCTTTTTCAAAACAGCATCGATGGCTCTAATGGCGCTTACCAATTCTGGATAACTTCTAATTTTTTGGCCCGTGATAGAAATAGCTATCTCAGGTTTAATAGCTCTTTCTAATCTCATGCACTTCCAGGCCTCATTATAATGATCCCTCAAATATCTAGAGAATTTAGACATCTCCTCAAATTTGGCCAAGAACTCTTTTGTATCCATGTCATCAGTTTGCTGCAAATCTAGAAATTCACACTCCTTCTGGTCCCAAATAATTTTAGGCAAATACTGTTCATAAAAGGCTGCAGTAAAATTTTCCCAGTCCAAAGGCTGCTCTCTATTCAACATAATCTGTCTAGTACTTTCCCACCAATACTCAGCCTCTTCACGTAGCTGGAAAGTAGCTAACTGCACCCTTTGTTCAGAGTTGCAAGGCACTAAGCCAAAGATTTTCTGGATCTCTCTAATCCAGTTTTCTGCTCCACTAGGACTAACTTTCCCATTAAAGGAGGGAGGGTTCATTTTTCTAAACTGATTCACCAACTTGGCTAATTTGTTAGCCTGCACCCTCTCTTCAGTCTGAATAGGTCCAATCTCTTGGGGTTGACGTTGTTGATCCCCTTGATCAAACCTCTGCTCAAGCCTTTGTAACACTTGAGCTATGGCAGCCATGGCATGAGCCATCTCATCATTCCCTCCTTCACCTGTATCTTTTCTTTTTCTACCTCTACTAGCCATGCTTATCTGAAATTTTGATATAAACACACTTCCATTTACGCAACAACCAATTACAATTAAATAGGACGGATATTCACACATACACAACAAGGCCCTAAAACATGCTCTGATACCAAAATGTAACTCCCTTACTCATCAACGCCTTAATCCTCATTAAATAGATAATTATCGCATACTAATTTGCCTTCTACTTTAGACTAGCTCACAATACCTCAAATTTCTGTATCTCATACGATATAGGCAAGGGTCATGTAATTATACAAAAGTTCAATTTACAAAAATATACATCCATCACTTACAATATTACCAACTATACAATCATTTTTAATATAAAACTTCAAAACTTTACTCTCCTTTGCCAAGAGGGCCTTTAGAAGCATCACCTGGAATGGTTAGTATAACACAGAAAACGTAAGAAACAGAGTTTCCCAGTAGCTAGCCATCACTGTAAAAATATATTGAGCCATTCCAGATCCTTAAGCGAATAAAACATATATTTCAAAATCAATTGATCATTTATCATCTCATTCCATACCGTTGTAATAAATGTGCATTACACATAGCAATCATCAAGCCCATTCAAGGACTTACATAGATATCTAGATGGCCATCACAGATAATCGTACCTAGGCCTCATATACAACAATTTCACTGTCTTCCCGAGGTACTCTAAAGGCCATAGGCCTCATATACAGCATTTCACTGTCTTCCCGGGGAACTCTAAAGGCCATAGGTACCGCGCACAGCAATTGCATTATCATCCCGGGGAACACTCAGGCCATAGGCCTCATATACAGCATTTCACTATCTTCCCGGTTGCGCACACAGCTATTTCATACACATTCCATACAATGGCAAAATATACAAAAAATCATGTAAATAGGAAACAAAGCTTAAGGATAAAGCTAGCTACCTTTTATAAGCTTCCAATGTGATGTTTCCTTTGCCCTCACTTAACAACTTCCTCACACTTCCTCTTGCCTTTCCAAGTTGTCACTCCTTATTCTATACAAATACACATCATAGTTCTTATTAGAACATCATCACTTTCCTTAAACCTCATGTATTCTTTACTTCCTCCACTTAAATAAATGCATACTTAGATGCTCTATACTTTGATTTCAGGCTTTGGAATGACACATATGAGCATTAGAAAAGGTTCCGGAGGCAAAACCGTGCAAATCATGAAGAATTAAAGTCAAAATGTTCACTTGACAAAGTACACAGGGGTGAACATGGGCCGTGTTCTACCCCGTGTTCAGAACATTGGGTACAGCATGGGCTGTGTTCTACCCTATGTACATTACTGATCTGCCTTCGTAGAAGAACACGGGGTACAACATGGGCCGTGTTTTACCCCATGTACATTACTGATCTTCCAAAAACACAATTTACATGGCTAAACCTCCTTCTCCCCTTGGCTTTTCAAAAGGAAAGTTTCATACACACTTTCATAACTCAAAATTTCATCTTCCTTAGGCTTCATAACTCATAAGAATCATCCTAATTTCATCATTTTAACCAAATTCCAAACAAATCATGCCAAATCCACACATGCACCATTATGCCTCTAAAACCCAAGTGTGTACATCATGGTTTCTTGTTATTTTTACACCAAATCAAAGCCATAGATTAACATAACAACATCCAAAACACCATTAAACATATTCAAATCATCCTAAACTCCATGGTCAACCACCTTTGACCACACAAACATCAAGATTTTTAAGAAACTAAAAAGAGTACATTAAAGAGCTCTTAGAGGAGAACAATTCTACCTCTTGTTGTAACTTGAAAATCCTCACTTAGAGCTCACCAAACTTGATCAAACTTGAGCTTTTCTTCAATCTAAACACACCAATGGATAGAGCTTGATGAGAAGAGCAACTTTCCCTTCTACCCCCAAGCCTAAATCTCACTATTTTTGGGTGAAAAAGCTAAAAGAAACTTTCTCTCTCTTCCCTCTCTCTCCTGCACGTTTTTTTTTGTGCTTTAATTGAGTCTTCCACAGCTTTTGAGAAGAAAGGAGAAGGAATAAGACTTTTCATGAAGCTTCAAGGGTATTCTTGCCATTTTTGACAATTCCAAGGGTAATTTAGTCCTTTTTCACTAATAGTAAGGCTATTCTTGCCATTTCTTCAAATAAGGACACTTGTCCATTTTCTTCTAACAAGGACACTTGTCATGTGTCTATTGGTCACACTAAATAAAATTACATATTGCAACCCAAAATCTTGATTATTCATATTAGATCCTAAGTCCTTGGTTATTTTCCACTTTAACCACACCGATTTTGCACTTTTGCAATTTAGTCCATAGGGTTTCTGTCTGTTTAAAATTCCTTACACTATCAGACTTAGACAACTTCCCTTTTTAGGGTTTCCTAACCTCCTCTGATCATCTATACTGTTTACGAAAATTAATTCTTTTCTTACTATCATTTTTTCTTCCAAAATTTCGTTTACCTTCGCACTTAATTCCTCTCAACTTAAGATTCACCCACCAAGCTAATTCAAACGTGCTCTTCGTTGCTACAGTCTCAGAATTTAGAAGTTCAAACAATAGAATTAAAAATTTAGGACATTACATTCGGGCCACCCTTTTAACACTCCACCCCCTTAAAAAGTTTTTTGAACAAAAGGCCTCTCGCTGGGAGTTAACTTACTTTTTCTAAACTATTATAAACCTTTTTCTTAAAGCTTTGGGTGTTTATTTCACATGAAAACTAATCAACATGAAGATAAAAAGGTGAGGACCACAAATCTAGGCTTCTCGAACTCCTTCGAATTCTTAAATCATTCAAAATGACTAAAATACCCCTAAAATTGGGAAAATAAAAAAAATAGCACACTAACCGGATTGATTCCAAATTTCAACCACAAGACCTCCACAATGTGCTAGATTTTTCCACCAAGTCTTGTATCAATCTAAGAATGTTTGTCTTCCGAACTATCACAACTACTAACTTATGACAATTTGCCATGGACAAAAAATATAGATATTTGTTGATCTTGGATTTTGACATTAATTATTCTTTGTCTAGTACCTTTATGCAAGTGTTACTATTGTTGAAAGCTTAGCTATTTCCAATATTGACCCCAACTTCCTCATAGTTATCATTCTTAAAGCACATGTGTATTTATACATGCCTCCATATAATCAATGGACTTTCTTTCCATATACTTACTCCGTTCCTATTTAACTATTGCCATTAATTAACTTCACACATATTAAGAAAGTAGTTTAATTTGCTTATTATTAATGAACTTTATAAGATTATCCTTTATGCACAAAATTCAAGATAGTTGAAAATAGAGAGAGAAATGTGAAGGAATAAATGCAAGTGGGTTAATTGTATAGAATAATAAAGCATTTATTAATGAAAAAAAGGGTAGATTTGAAAAAAGAATATTTAATGATTCATTGTAATTTTAAAGTGACAGATAAAAAGAAACAAAAAAACTTTTCAAAATGTGATGGATAAAAAGGAATGAAGAGAGTAAAACTTTCTTTTGTTTTATTTCATACATTTTCTTTGTTTTATCTTACGCCACTCTTCCAAAATTAAATATCCAAAATCAATTTGATAGATTCGCAGGGGGAAAAGACCAAGTTCTTTCTCATGTATTGAAGGACGATTTCCATTATATGCAAACAATTTCCCATTTCATTTCATTCTACGTTACCATCTAGGGGTTTTGTGTCTGCTTTTAATTTCTCTCCTTCATGGTTGGATCGGTCTTTCACAAGCTATTTTTTCTAACTAATATTTCTTTCATTCAATTAGCACTTTTTTTGTATATAATATGGAGATTGGCTTTTCCTGTCAAGAAAGGTAGTCAATTTTTTCTTGTTTGAATGCCATGTACCTGTCTGAAATGCTCCTCTAGATCTTTCTCTAAAAACCAATATGAGGGCAGTATCATCTTCTGTGAATTGGTGAGTAAATAGGATGAAGACTGTGTGATTAATTAAAGTGATTTAAAATGATTTCATATAGGAATATTTAAAGATTGAAATTTCTTCATGGCTCTGTTTATGTCCTTCTAGCTTAAAAGTTAGTAATGTTTATGCTAGATCTGATAAATTCCTTTCAATGTCTTATTTATTCTCATTAGTTCCATTTTTTTAGCATAATTTTTTTAATCTCTCTTTATTAGCAAGTTGGTTTTGTCATATTGGTTATCTTCTATTCTCATTTATGGTCGCTTATATACTATAGTATTGTTTGTATTTTTTTCCCTTATGATTTGTAGTGCCCTGATAAAGGTATTTAGAGTATGAGAAATGGGAACAATAGATTTATTGATATAATGTACTTATATTTTCATAACAATTAGTATGAGGTTTAAGAGGTTCGGTAAGGCCTTGTTTGATTCCCTCATTCAATGGCATGCATGCTTTGTTCAATAAGAAGAATTTTATGTATAATTTGAAAAAGAACAATTTAATAGTTAAATGTCATTAGTACTACCTTTTTCCCTCTCTCTTTATTCTCTTTGGTTCCATATTCTATGGTTCCTTGATCAATTATCTTAATTTTGGGTATTTTTCTCTTTTCTGATTGATAGAAATTCTACAATTGGAAAGTTGGCAAGCCTAGAAGGACAGTCAATCCAATGGTTGAGTGTAGTATGCATCAACCGAAGAGGTAGACTTAGTCTTTCAAAACATCTCAATGTTCACTACAAAAGCCATCCATTATGAGCCCTTATTTCAATGTTCTTCAGCATATTTGATAGGGAATATTAGGGATATGCACAGAACTATGAGGTAGATTCCTCGAATTATTAATTCGATTAGAGCAATTATTTTTAGTCCAAAACTTTTTGATCTATCATTTTTTTCTAGCTTGTTTTACAGCCATCTACTATGAGCCCTTATTTTTATCATATTTAAGGATGTTTCGTGATCCAATCTACCACAAAATGACAAGTATTGATCTTGTGAATCAACGGTACTTGTATAGGAGATTGGTTTTTGTACACTTAGATTATCAACCCTCATGTTTTGCCATTAACTTCTGAATTGGTTGGAGAGTAGAAGTGAAAAAGAATTGAAAAAATTAGCCCATTTTAGAATTTGATGGTTTTCAGAGGTTTAAGTGTTTGCTTTCTTTTAGGTTTTTAATGTTATTTGTGTGTGTAATTTGGAGTTTGTTTAGGTAGAAAGTTTAGATGAGTCCTAGTCAAGAACCATACTTTATGGTGGAAAACCCACGGCCGCAACAAAGTCTTTTTCATTAAATAGTAATGAGTGGATAAGGAAGCTTTTGGTGTCCATCTTAAGATTGTAAACATTATTTTCATGACCCAGCTATTCTTTCTTCCTTGAATCAGCAGCAAAAGCATGGAGAAAATGCTATCTAGGTTTTCTTCCAATGAAAATCCTGAAAAGCAGATCAAAGCATGCATTTTGACAATTTTCTTCAAGTAAATAATTGTGCTCAGCAACCCCCATGTTGTACTCTTAGGTTGTTCTTTATGGTGTAGAGTTTCAATTTTTTGTTTATAATGGACTGTTTGCAGGAGCTGAGAGGACTACGGTCTTAGTTCCACACTACCGCCGATTGCTGTGAATCAATGTTCGTGAAAACCAAAGAGAAGAGAGAGGGAGTGCACTATACTCGTAGTTTCTCTTTGTAGACATCCAAGTCCTTCACATACACTACACTCCCAAAGTCTTTTTTTTTTCTTTGCTTTTTAATTCTAGGAACCTTCTAATGCAAGAAGACTTTTCAAAAGTTGTGTATCCAGTTAACTGTGACTACTCATGTAGAAATCACTTCTGTTTTCCTTTATTTTTATGTGTTGGATGTGATGGTGGCTCATGGCCATGACAACATGTGAACTTTAATGTATTTTTCCTTTTTTTTTTTTTGGTGTAATATGGTGGAGAATATAAGGGAATATTTATGCAGGGCAATGGTGATCGTTGTGGATCATTTTAGAAATGTCTCATCCAATATTTCTTAAACAAATGCCTCATTTGATGCCAAAGTTGCGCATCAACTGCCTCAAATAAGTTCGTATTGATGGAGAGAGATGGTTGATATTTTGCCAAATTTTTTTAAAAAAATTAATTTATTAGTGATGGCCAAAGCTTGTTAAAAATATTAATTTTTAGTGATGGTCAAAGTTTTTTCACAATTAGTATTAAATTATTTTTATGGTCATTAAGTGTTGTAATAATTATTGCTTACAAAGAAACATGCAATCTCCTTGTATGCATATTTCCATAGTCAAGGTTGTAGGTAATTAATTATCTTCAATGGTCATTGACCGTCAATTATACAATTTGTGACACCCTTTATTATAACAATCATTGATGGCCAATTTTATGTCACTAAAAGAATTATCAATGGCTATATTTTGTTTTATCAACAAGTAACCATGACCATCAATAATTATATAATTTTTTTGTAGTGTAATAAATATAAAGAATTTAGAGATACTAACTTTTCTAATTTTTTTTAAAAATTATTTTTTTAATATCATGACTCTAAATATTATATTTTTTTAATCAATATATAATTTCTATATCTTTCTCTTTATATATATAATTTTTTTATAAAAAATATTTTCTGATAAAACAAATAAAATTTGAATTACTACGGCTTTTACTTTAAGCAAGCTAAAGTGGAACCCATCTTAAGAAGATCCTATGCGAACACAACGTGTACGTTTAATGAATAAATAAATAAATGTTCACTTGTTTAGGCAAGTGATCGTCATCTGGATGTTTCATGCTGTCTTAATTAGTGGTCTGTCACTGTGTGGTGCGCATCTCTAAATTGCGTAGACTTGTTTCAACGGGTTGACCTGTTTTTATTACCGTCTGTCTTTGCATTGTCTTTTCAGTTATAGTATATAAGATTTGAAATTGAGTTTGCAATGAAATTTAAAGATTGTTATTAAATATAAAATAATTGAAAGATATTAGTAGAGCTTATTTCAATGGAAATATAAAAAAATTACAATTGAATTTCAGATTCCTTTTTTGTATATGTTATATTTTTCTTTCTTTTATATGTGATGTGATGTCTATATATAAAGACATCATGCAATATGAATGTTAGACCCCTACCAAATATTCTTAATTGCTTAATTAGCCTAGAATCCAACTCTTATCTTTTTACCTTTCCATTTGCTCCTTTAAAATTCGTTAGGAATTTGTTTTCTTTCTACAAAGCCCCGGTGCTCACTATTAATCAAATTTAACATTCTTGCGTGAATGTTCTTACAGTTGTAAAAGTAGGGAGTGAATCCAACCACTAATTTATTAAGTAAAACTGCTACATTTGCTATAAGATCTCATACAGACCGATACACATATCTCCCTATACATAACATTCCACACATTTTAGTCTGCTGAGGACGGTGTGACACTAACAAGCATACATATGTGTCTAATTCACTTTCAATTACACAAGCGTTAATACATACGTGTAGCCATTTCATTCTCGACCATGTATGAAGCATTATACACATAAAGGCACTAGTACGATATATCATACAAATTTAAAATGCTAAACGAACCATACATTACGAACTCAGTCATTCATCCAACGAGATAGGAATTCTTCTTTAGAATTGCTAGAATATACGGCATGGTACTTGATCATTCAGGCAACACGTGATTATTAAAAAAAAAAAAAACAATTGTATAGTTTGTTTTATTTCCAAACTTTAAAAAAAAATTATTAAGGCACTCAATATTTTAAAATACTAATTGTACAATTTGCATCATCAACAATATATTTATTATAAAACTTATGTACACATATCAATTTATCACCTCAAACTAAATACTGTTAATTCATTTAAACATCCAATCAGATAAGTATTCATTATTGAACTTGTAAGAAGATATAAAACGGCAACTTACCATTTATGCAATATATAAGTCTATATATGTAGATGTATGGATTGATAAGTGTGCAGTATTATTTTTCATTGTAATACTCATCCAACCATAACCCTCTCTCCTCCAACCTTATTTTTCCATTCAACATAATCTTGCTTCTTGTAACCTTATTCTCCTATTTATTCGTAATCCTCTCTTCTAATCAACATAATCTTGCTTCTTCTAACCTTATCCTCCTATTTATTCGTAATCCTCTCTTCTAATATGGCACCAGATCTTTTTTTCTCCCTCACCACAAATCAATTTGTTTCATCATTTACACACTTTCAATTCATTTGCTACAGCATTCATCAATTAGAATCCATAATTTCATATTATTTAGCACAAACATATCACAATTACAATTTCACAATATCAATATATATATATATATATATATATATATATATATATATATATATATATATATATATATATATATATATATATTGTACACACTACACAGACTGCATACAACTTAGTAAAGATAGAAGTTTCACTCACTTTTCCCCCCCTCTTTTTAAAGCTCATGGAGCTGAGCTTAATTTGTCTCCAAATTTTGGGATAGCATGATGAATTTTCCAAATGCCTTGAATTCCTTATAGTTTTGCCAACTGACTGGAATAGTCCGAGAGCTGCAACATGCGGTGCGACGTCGAGGTTGATCGAAGGTGGGGCGACGCGGAGAATAGAGAAATGAGGATCTGCACACTGTTGTATGATTTTTGTTTTGTAAGCAGTAGTGGGTCAATTTTTGTTTTGTATTATATAAAATGACTAATACTACTCAATTGAGAAGGAATTTTCACGCCTAATTCTATGAGTGGAGAATATTTTAAGCCATGTATGTAATAGGTATGAAAGTAACTATACATTTGCAGGTGCATACATTCCTAAAGTTAAGCCATGTTATAAAAATCACGTTTTTCATTTACCAGGTAAAGATCATTCAAATCACTTTATATCATTATAGTCATAATCATTTATCAAGTCATCATATATATATTTAATAGGAAATACTAAGTGTGATTGAGCCATAATCACATTATAACCCCAGTTAAATAGCCCAAATTGTATCAAAATTGTTGTTGTATAGCTTGAAATTATACCATAACATCTAATTATGGACAAAAATATATTGTAACTATTAATTAGTCCTCTATCAAGTGCACTTAATTATTCCCGTCCCTCATATCACAAGCTAATATATCATAGGAAAACATTATAACACATTAATAAACCTACAATTATCTCTACTTATAACATGGGTGACTTAATATATTCTATCTATTGTATTTAGTATATAGAGTTTATTTTATATTTTCTTCTATGTTCATTTATAACTTATCTTTTCATGCCTAACTAAATAAAAAGCATTTTTTTTAGCCAATTATTAGATTAGACATATTAATGTACGTTGTGTTCAACTTGCAATGTTATGTTACTTGATCTTTACTTTTTACTCTTTAATTTTGCAATCATATGTAATTCCCTTTCCCTAAATCTTTTAATAAGAGTGAATTAGGACTTTTTACCCTAATCTATTTGTTACTCATTTTTTACAGATTTTTTTATCTATTCTGATTTGGATGTTTTTATCCTTGAAGGGCTCTACAAAAATTACTTATCGAATTACATTTAAATTATCATTGTTGGTCAATTTAATGTACCTTAACTTATTTACATTTAAACAGAATCATCAACATACTGTACTTCACTAGCTTAAGCCGCACAGTCATAATAACTAACAAATCCTATGGGTTGACAACAAGAATGCATTTTTAACATATCATGCTGATTTAAAGATATAAGTAACCCAGAGCAATGCAGTATATTAGCCTCTTCCACACAAGAAAGCAGTAGATTCAAATACACAAATTCACACCTTGCTTGGAATCTTAGCTTTAATTTTTTAATAAAAAAATGACACATGGGGGGTTTCTACAACGAAAATTACAGCCATGACAAGTACTGAAATCTCTGCATAGTATCTTATTTCAAAGTTTAAACAAACAATTGATAAGTATGACCAGTTCAAAGATCATTACTTCTTCTACAATTCTCTGACCTGAATTAATATAACAGCAATAAGCAAGAGAAGATAGATTTTAGAACCAAATCTAGTAATTCATCCAGCAAAATCAAAGACGTGAAATACAGTAATAAGTAAAAATAGTGCCCCAAAAAAAAAAAAGTAATCCTTAAATCAAAACCATGCCTTGAATTGCAGGAATCGATTACAGCAATTACAGATGTGGAAAGCAGCAGCAATAAAAGCCAGCCAGTTTGCCAAAAAAAACACTGTAACAAAAGAAATGAAAGCAAGTCCCAAAATTTACTATAATCTACTAACAGAAACACAAACTGATACGGAATTATGAGAAATTAAAGCAACATCAGGAGATATATACCGAGTGGTGCTTAGTATATGGAGAATTCCCAGAAAGGTCACCAGATCTGGGAAGCACAGAAGCACATCTCAGAGCTTCCCGGGCGACGAAGAGTGAAGATGTGGTTCGGAAACGCACGTAAATGGAAGGAAGGGGCTGCGGAAGCTGAGACAAATAAGGAGGAAAAAAAAGAAAAAAAAAATTATTACATAATGTTAACGTAACCAAGGGCGGCTGCTTTGTTAGTTTCGTTTTTGTTTTCGATTCAAAAAAGAAAGGCTGGGGAAATTGGTCGGTTACCGGCAAGCTAATGCTGGGAATCATTGTAATAAGTGCGCACTAATATTTGATATTATATTTAAAACTTTACTTCAACTATGATTTGAATTTATGATATTATATATATTAAATAAACTATCATTTTAATTATTAAAAAGAATGAGTTTATATATATTTTATGCGAGAATAATAAGTTGTATTAAATATAGAATGATAAAAAAATTATAAATATTTAATTTAATTTGAAAATAATTTTTTGTACTTATAGTAATTTTCTTTAAAGAAAAAAAGTTAAGAATCATACGACGATCACAATCACATGAAATATCTAAACTAGCCTTGTCATCCTTTGCCAGTAGAGTTGTACATGAGTTGAGCCGAGTTGGGCGGGTGGGTTTCAGACAAGGCCAAACGGGCCAAAATTTTAAAAATTATGGCTCGGCTCGATTAATTTTTTTAAAAAAAATTAGCTTGATCTGGTCCGAATCTTTAAATGAAAAGTCCGTCAGCCCAATTCGATTATTCGAATAAATTATTTTTTTTATTTTTTAAGTAAAAAATAATTTTTATAAATAAAAATTATATATTTAAAAAAATAATATAATATTTAAATATGTAAAATATATAATTATATTAAATTAATTTTTCTAAGATTAAAAATATTTAAATATAATTATTTTTTTAATATATAAGTATATTATAAAAAATAAATTAATATAATCGAATCGAATTGAATCTATCGAATTTTTTTATTTTGACCCGAATCTAATCCTATTATAATTGAACTTTTAAAAAAAAGTTCAACAAATTATCAAGCTAAAAATTTTTTTGAATATACTATTTTTACAGGCCGGACGTATTGGGTCAAGTGACCCTACTTGCCGGTAGGCGAGGACAAAGCATCCAAATGCTCGAAAAATTGCTCGGTCGCTGTTAGCCGCACGACCTCAAAATATCACACGGTGGAATCAATTGAATCTAACCGTAGGAATCCAACCGCAGATGCCCTTCAGAGGATGGGATTCTGATTGAGGGAAATATTTCTACTCCAGAATATTAAGAATTTTAGTATTGAAATTATAATATTACATTACCATCTCTTATATTTATATAATTAAATTTTTTTTGAAAATTTAACGTTTATTCAATCATAATATTAAAATAATTTATTTATATTTATAAATAAAAATAATATTGAGATTGCAATATTGGAATAGAATTAGAATTATTTTTATGATATGAGTGAACTAGGACATCATGAAAGCTCAACTGAGGGGGGGAAATGCTATATCCACGTTTTTTCAGATATTTTAGTTATTTTCGAATAATACAGTGATTTTATGATGAATTTAAATTTAATATATTATTAATGTAAATTTTTTTATATTGTTAATGAACAAGCAAACGACATGTTATTAAAAAGATAATTATTTTTATTAATAATTACAATGAATTATTATTTTTTATTAATATAATAATATTAAATATAATAATATAAAATTAATTTATACTACCCGTAAACTAATCGAGTTGAGTTTTGCTTATTCGAATTTCAGTTCGAATTTCCTTGCTCAATCTAAGGTGGAAAGCTCTTGGAAATTGCTCCCATTTTCTCTTGGAAGTCATGGGTATATATTTGTTTATTATTTTTAAAAATATTTTTATTTTAAAAAATAAAAACAAAAATTTTTATTTGATAAATTATTTTTAAACACTGTAATTCTAAATATGAAATTTTAAAAAAACAAATTTTTTATATTTTTAACTTTTTTATTTCAGATATAAATTTTATAATTAAATAAAAAAATTTATTATTTATTCAAATATATTTTATTTTTTATTTTCTTTAAATTAAAAAATAAATTTTAAAATAATTTTAAAAAATAAAATAAAAGTATATCCAAAAATTGTAATACTCATTTCCACTGATTTCCCTTGGCAAAGCTCTATTTATAGCCTTCAGGAATGCTCGACCATTGGTGGCTGTTTGCTAATAATAGAAAGTCGTTGATGTTCCATTTAGACTATGCATAGTTTCTACATAATGCCAGCAAGCATTTAGTTGGTTTGAGTGATTTGTTCAAGAAGAAATTGTTGTATATTCTAATTATAACATATATTTCTAATTTTGATCGATAAAAAAGTTATTAATTTTATGAAATTTATATATATTAAAAGATGAAAATTATAATTTTTAATTTTTAATGCATTAAAAATTAAAATCATATTCTCTTTTTTTTTATTAATCGAAGGTAAAGACATAAAAGTCGTTTAGTTCACGTGGGAAATAAATTACTGCAGGAAGTTAAATTTCTTAGGAAATTACTCCTTATGTAAACTTTTTAAGAAGTTCTTAATGTTGTTTAATTAATATAAAAGAAGTTCTATTTCTTAGGAAATAGAGGTTATCTTAGGGAAAGTAGATAAATGATTTCCCATATTTTATGAAAAATACAATTTCTTAGGAAGTGATTTTTCATGTTTTGTAGGCAACCAAACAACTCACAATTTTCTATTTTTTGGAAAATACAACCTCCCACATTTTTACTGCGAATCAAATGACATCATGAATATTATAATAAGGGTATGTAAGTATTTCTCAATCTGTTCCTCGAGCATATTCTCTTTGTTGTCAATGGTTACTTTGCTCCTTGATAGTATTATATAAGTTTCGTTTCCCGTAACAAATAAGTTAGTTTATAATTTATTGACCTGATCAATAAGTTATAAGTTAATTTCTAGAGGTGTTTCTCGCACTAACTTATAAGTTATTCCAGATAAGTTATAAGTTCTAATTTAATAAGTTATCTAGAGTACCTTATAACTTATAAATTATTATTTTTTTAAATTTTTTCAAATCTAGAGTAACTTATAATTAATTATATTTTAAGTAATTATAATTTTATAATAAATAATAAAATAAAAGTTATGTAAATAAATAAATATATAAGTTTATAAAATATAATTAATTAAATATTAAAAATTATACTTTCATTTTAAACTTTTTTATTACATTAATATAATTTAATTTTTACATAAATATAAATTATTTTAATTATATATATTTCTATTAATATATCTTTTTATGTCATTTTATAATTTCAATTAGTTCAACAACTAATTTTATGAAATATTTTACTATTGTACTTTTATTTTAAACTTTTTAATTACATTAATATAATTTAATTTTTAGATAAATATAAATTATTTTAATTATATATATTTCTATTAATATATCCTTTTATATTATTTTATAATTTTAGCTAATTTAATAATTAATTTCACGAGATAATTTAATTAGTTTATCAACTAATAAGTAATTTATCAGTTATTTGCGTGAAACAGAACTATAGACTCCCAATTTTACAACTCATCCCTAACTTCTTTCTTTGTTAAATTAACCAACGGATGCCTTGAAAATATGCAGAATATAGGGCATCATTTTAAAAAAATATATTGAAAAAATTGTTTAATCTCAAGATGCATTTATTATGTAAATCAAGCCAACAATAAAAAGACATAAAATCACTGCTAAGCTTGATGGAAGAAAATTGATCAAGAATGCACATTTTTTTCATATACATTTCGTAATGCAAACATTTTTTATTTACAATAATTATGTGATTGGGCTAATTTATACGGTCATTGCATACTATGAAGTGATATTTGTAAAATAGAATCGGACGGTCGGATTGGTTCAACCTTCAACCGAAGTTTCAAACGGTTTGAGCCAACCTTGAAAATTTTTCTGACAGTTGGACCAATTTGAATTAGACAAAACTGATAAAAATTGAATTAAACTAGAGAACCAGTCCAATTAATAAAAATTGTTTTAGCCCTTTTTCAAAAAAATTTAACCTTTTTTACAAAATAAATAAATAATTTTGGATCAACACTCAGTAGCTCAATTCAAAAAAAAAATAAAAAGAAAAATTTATTAATAAACTAATAAATTAAATGAATTGAAACTTAGTACCATTATATGCTAATTTTTATTAATTTTATCATAGTTTTATTCGTTAAATTTGTTATTTTATATAGACTATTTTAAAATTATTCAATTTAATCATTAGTTCAACCAATTGAATCAATCCAATTTTTAAAATATTGCTATTGGATACATACTTTTCTACTTTTTCTTTAATGTTTAAAATGACTAAAAATAAAGTTTTGCTTCAATTTCAAATAAATTTCTCTTTAGATAATGTTTGAATTTAAGTTAAAGATAATTTTATTTCATATTCAACTCTTATTTTAAATACATTTATACCATTATGATTTTCATCAATTTCATGCATGATTTCATTATAATTCATTGTATTTGATATAAAATATATGTTATATAAATTTTTTTAATTATTCTAATATTTTATTTGCTATGCTATCAAAATTTATTTTTAATTAAATTTTATAACAACTTTAATATATTTCAAATAAAAAATTATTTACAAATAATTTGAAATCATATCTATTAAAATAAAATAAATTCAATTATAAAAAATATTTCACACAAAGCATTAACGTAATGGTGAAATCAACATGGCTTAGAATTTACCTTGAGAGTGCATTTAGTTAGATAGAATGGAATGAAAATAGAAAAGTAAATGATTAAAAAGTTTGTTTAATATATACTATAAAATAAAAATGCTCATTCTATAGGAAATAATTATTCAATCGAGTTATAAAATCTTCATTACATAATAAAAGTAATGGATTAAGTCATTATATCATTTATAAAATGATTTTTTTTACACACATATTCTTCATACTTTTCATATATTTCAACATCATAATTTGTTAATATATAATAGAAAATATGATTTTTGTATTCTTTACAAAAATATTTAATATAAAATTTAGCAAATTTGAATTTTTTATACTTTCATTGTAATTTTTTAATTATAATTGTAATGATAAATTTTAAATTATAATATTTTTATTATTGAATAAATTATATATTTTAATAATAATAAATTATTTAATAAAATTTTTATGTAATGATAGGAATGATAATTTATTTAATACGTATACCTAAAATCTTGGGTTTAAGTTCAAGATATGAGGGAAGTAAAACCCTGAGGAGAGCATGAAATGCTATACCACTAAAAGTGCTACCATCTTCTAATTTATTTATATACTAAGTGATATTGATGCCTAAGTTGTGTATAATAAAAAGGGAAAAAAAGATAAAAATGCATGACTTGTAAAAAAATGAGAGTTAAAAATAAAAAAGACAGTATATTAATTCAATTAATTAAAATTTTTAGCTTATTAAGAATATTTTTATAAAAAGAGAAATTTTATTATGTTATATATATATTGAGTTGCAAATAATAGGATGAAAATGGAAAAGGAAAAAACATGTAATAGAGTAAAGAAAAAGGAAAGGCAGGCCGTGAAATATTAAGCCTTTACAAATCATAATTGATATATATAGTTAAGTATATCAATTAAATTAATTTTTTAATTTATGTAAAAATACTTTTATATTAAAAATAAAATATATCATATTATATTAGTGATATAAACATTTCTTATATATATAATATAGAAGTGAATAGGAAAAAAATAAAAAGGTATAATAAAATAAATAGAAGCAAGTGAAACATACACAAATTGTAAAACCTTAACAAAATTTTAATTAATGTATATTTAATTTAAAATATAATATAAAAATTGTTATTAGGAATATGTATATAAAATTTAAATAAGTAAACTTAATTTTTTATTTGATATCATTTAATTAAATAATAAGGATGTAATTAATTTTATAATTACTATTTTCTATATTAAAATTTTAATTTATTTAAAAAAATTTATAATAAAATTAAATATATCTTATAATATTCATAGTACTTGGTAATATTAATGTCTAAGTTATAAATAATAGTAGTGAAAATGATAAAAGAAAAAAATGTAAGGAATAAATAAAAAGAAGAAATAAAGCAATATAAATAACTAAATAATTCAATTAAATTGAACACTTAATCTATTTAAAATATTTTTATAATAAAAACAAGGCATATCATCTGGTACTATATTTCTTAGTGGTGTTAACATTTAAAGTGTAAATAGTAAGAGATCATATTAAAAAAATAAAATAAAATATGTAATTGAGTGAATAAAAAAAGGTGAAACATGTACAGGATTATAAAGTAATAAAATTTAAAAATAAATTGTACAATTGAGTAATTTAATTAAATTAAACTTTTAATTTATTTTAAATAATTTAATAATAACATTTATTACTACAATTGTAAACAAATTATATTATTTCATATTTACATTATTCAATGATATTATTATATAAGTAATAAATAAGACAAATGGATAAAAAAATGCAATAAAGCAAATAAAAAGAAAAAATAATGCGTGTCTTATAAAGTAATGTAATAGTTAAAAATTAAAATTAAAAATATACAGTGAATTAAAGAAAAGACAGAAATATAATGCATGAGTTACAAGGTAACATAATAATTAAAAAATTATTTAAATTTCATGCTTTCCGACCCAAATGATTTGTTTCTTTCCCTTTTTTTATGCATTTTTCTTCTTTTCCCAATGCTTTGTTTCTCTTTCTTTCTTTTTTCTTCTTTATATCATTTGAATTTTTGTAATCCAATATTTACCCGTCCTTTTAGATTCTAACATAATTTTTTATTTACATTATTCCTTTTTATCTTAAAAATATTTTAAATGATTTAATGTTTTAATTTAATTTAATTGTTTTATTCATATTATTTACAACTTAAATGTCAATATCTTTAAATAAAAATATAACATGATATATTTAATTTTTTTGAACTTTTAATGTATATTTTTTAGTTGAAATAGTTAATTATATATTATATTTTTAATTAAAATTTAGAAATTAAAATAATATTTATATATTTAAAATTTATCAATATCATCTGGATATTATTTTTAAGCATCACATTTTAAAATATGTCATAGTTATTTGAGATTTTATTAAAACTTTCTGGCCTAAGTGTTATTATACTTCCTGTTATTTTTTTCCCCATATTCACCCACGTCAATAACCGATCATATCCTATGATTTAATTTTGATCAACATAATTTTCCCTTTTTATTTACACTATTTCTTTTTATTATAAATATATTTTGAACAATTTAATATTTTAATTTAATTTAATTATTTTACTCATATTATTTTCAACTTAAATGCTAATATCATTGAATAGAAATATAACATGATATATGTTATTTTTTTGAACCTTTAATGTATATTATTTAGCTGAGATAATTAATTATATATTTTATTTTTATAAAATTTTAAAAATTAAAGTAATATTTATATATTTAGAATCTATCAATATTTTTTTTATATTCACTCATGTTATTGACCTTTCATATCCTAAGATTTAAATTTGATTAATTGTTAGTACTTTATATTATCACTCACTAATATATTATTATATTAATAAAAAATATTAAATTTTTTTACTATTATTAAAAATTCTTAATTACTATTATTTTTTTAATGAAATATTTTTTAATCATTAATAATGTAAAATATTTTAAACTATCATTGGATAAAATTTAGACTCTTGTATTAATTAATATAGCAACCATATCATCATCTTTTCATTTACTTCATTACATCTTATTTTAAATATAATACCAGTCATATTATTTGTAACTCATACACTATATCATTAAGATATATAGATATATACAACATAATATATTTTATTTTTTATAAATTTTATTTTAAATAAATTGAATAGTTGAAATAAATTAAATTAAGGATTTAATTTATTTGAATTACTTAATAATTTATTCTATTTTTTAGTCTTATATTGCTTGTTAACTCACTCATTTTTTTTATTTGCTATATTGCATATTCGTTTTTTTTTTTACATTCATTTCTATTATTTATAGTTTAATTACATGCTAATGTTATTAAATGGTGTGCGCATATATGCATATAATATGATATATTTAATTTTATTATAAAAATATCTTAAATGACTCGAGATTTTAATTTAGACAACACTAATCAAATTGTATAATTAAATATTTTATTTTTAAATAAAATATTAATAAATTAAAATAAAATTAATTGATTCAAATTTTATCAATACTTTATTTATATCAATCATAAAGTGCTATATTTGAAATTAAATATATTTTTTATGATTCACACATCATTTCTATTTATTTTACTTTTCATTATATATATTTGCTATATTTTTCTATTCATTATTATTTATTATAACTCAAATATTAATATTACTGAAAGATATGAATGTAACATAAAAAAAATTTTATTAAAAAAATATTTTAAATAAGATGGGCATCTAATTTAATCAAATTACTTGATTATATATCATATTTTTTAATCTCATACTTCATTTCAAAAAAAAATTATTTATGAATTTAAAATTTTATAATTTTTATTATATATTTATTATTTTTATTTTTATATTAGATAAAAAAAATAGATAGCTATGCATTGTACAAGTTGAAAAGCTACCCAAGTATTAAAGCAGTGTCCAAAATTTTTTTACAAAACGATAGCAAATTACAATAAAAAATAAAGAAAGTAGTAATAGAAAGGGTATAAATGAAAAGAGAAGAATGAAATTTTGGAGGGAAAAAAACTTTCAAAATATTGAGACGTGTCAAAAAAATCGCTTTTTCGAAAAACGCTTGAATTGTTAACGGGAGAGTGAGGACAATGATATGACCATTTATAATTATAACAATAATAATAATAACAGTGGGAAATTATTAGCATATGCCAAAAATATTAAATTCAAACTTAAAATATGATGAATTTTTTTAAATAATGTTAAATATTATTATTCTATCAAGAATATACCAACTCATAAATAAGAAGATAATATTACCAATTTTGTACTTAAAATTGTAAGATGCTAACAAAATAATTTTTAAATTATATAAAATTATAATTTCATTCCTAAATAATAATTTATATATATAATTTTATTCATTTGTACAATTATTCATGAATAAAATTATTTATATAAAAGAATAAAATTGTATGTACAAACTAAAAACAATCAAAATATGTCAAATCACTTTAGATGATTAAGAGTAATTAATATATTAACATCCGTCCAAATTGATAAAAATATTTGTAAAATTTAGTTGATTGATTAGTAGCAATTAAAAAGCTTTTAAGTGCACAAAATCAATACCAATCAAAAAGTATAAAAAGA
Source organism: Sindora glabra (assembly GCA_020226215.1). Taxonomy (NCBI): domain Eukaryota; kingdom Viridiplantae; phylum Streptophyta; class Magnoliopsida; order Fabales; family Fabaceae; genus Sindora; species Sindora glabra. The sequence continues at coordinate 13,561,865 of CM035225.1, read as the reverse complement.
AAGAGTAAAGTTTGATTGATTGGTGAAGGGATTTTGAACCTTTACTACATTTATTTGACAATATTTATTATCCAAAGTTCATATATGAATTTTTACATGTTAATGTCATGTTTTATCTGAATGAAGGTTCATATTTCATATTTCATGTTTAATGATCATGAAATATACTATTGTACTATCATAATTTTTCAAAATTTAAATCATGGGCAATCAATTTTAATTGGTAAAAATTAAAATGATCAATTAAATTCCATAAAAGTTTGGTGATTAATTGGAAGAAAGTAACAACAATTAAAGTCGGTTGGCTAAAAAAAATGATTTTAACCACCGAATGATCGCTCTTCATATTAATAATTACTTAAGAATGAAATTATAATTTTATATATGTCAATGATTATTTTATCGACATTTTCACAATAAAATTGATAATTTTTTAATCAATAAATAAATATGTATAATTACTCACGAGAGAAGACTCTAGTGCACCCTTTAGGAATCTCGTATTTTCAACTCGTCCTCAATTATTTTAGAAAGGAAGCTGGCCTTTGTAATATATTGGCTACAAATCAAGGAACTAGTTGTAAGATTCTTCCAATCAATCAAAGAATAAAATTTCCATTAATTGAAAGCTTGACTATGATTTGATAATAAGACAAGGCAATGGGGTCACGTGCCACTCAAAAAGTGTAAAAATTAGTGGACCCTGATTGCCGCATGAACTTGGACGGCAAGGGGGACAGATAGCTACATATATACTACTTAGTATATAGACGTATTCTAATTAACCTTTGTGTTGGTTGTGGTGCTTAGCTTATAAATGGCTCAATCAGCCACATTCTAGGCGATTAATTTAAAATTAAAATTTATTTTATTTTAAAATAAATTTTATTAAAAAATTATATTTAGATTTAAATTTTTTAAATTTTATTTCATTTTAAAATCTTATTTTATTTATATTATTATCATTTTGAAATCCCATAAGATTGAATTGAATTTTATAGGAATTTATTTCATTTTAAATATAATATTTTTATTAAATAATTTTATTTTTAATTTTTCAAGTTATTAATAGCTATTTCTCTTTCTTTAAATTTTTTGTTTCTCTCATTTTTAAGGATAATATTATAAATATAAATATTTGAAATGAATTCTATAAATTTTAATAAAATTTTAAATATGAAGTAAAATGAAATCACATTTTATATAATTTATCTTTAAGGATAATATTATAAATTTTTGTTTTGTATGATTTTTTTTTTATTATGGTGATGGAGGTTGTAGTACGCAGTAAGTGATGATGGATAAATGAAGATAAAAATCATGGTACACGTTAGGGTGGATCAGATGAGAAGTGTTTTTTTACATTGGCATGAAACAAGGAAAAAAAATAAAAAGATAGAAGTAGCAGTGATATTATAAATTTTATAGCTTTTTCTAATTATTGTGTCCCATCACATTCCCTTTTCAACTTTTTGTTACGTAGGAGAAAGACTCCAAATGATGATTCTTCATTGCCTCTTTTTCATTGTTAACAGATAACTAGTTGTAGCTAAGAACCCTATTTTGCCGTCGAAGGCCTTGCTTTCTCCTTTCTCGTTGCCACTTCAATCTTCAACTTTCTTCCTTCCTAATCCCTTCCTTTTCCCCCAATTTGAGTTCTTTATTCATCGAGAGAAAGGCAGCAACGAAAATTAACTATTTTTGTTTTGTTCCCATTTCTAGTATTTCTATCATTGTCTTCGATTCTTCTCTATTCCAAAGAATTAGCATAGTTGAAAAGTACAAATCAATTATAATGGCTGTTAGATTGCTCAGTTCTCCCACTAACTTGCACTCTTGCTTTCAAGCAGTTTTGATAGAGCAGTAGCCACTCACAACCTAGGTTCTGATCACATTGATGTTAATTAGGTCAGTTTGTGCCTTTTTAAGGTATCAATACTAGTAGCTATTGAAGTAGTAGTTTGTTGTTTTTGACATTTTACGATTGGTTTCCAACTCGAATCATTGGTGGCTGGTTATGGTTCAAATTTTAACCCCAATATCTGCGTCTTATACTATGAATTGTGACTATGGACTATTATTTGTGTGATCTGAGAATTTTGAAACAAATTTGTTACTATAGCTACTATTTTAGTTTCTCGATATAGTTATATCAATTTGTCTATTTACCTTATCTATTGGTGTTGCCTTGAGTACAATTGGTATTGTGTTTCATCTTTTTAATATGGCATTTAACATAGGTTTAAGAAAAGTTTCTACTTGTGAGGAGGAGGTTTGTTTGACTAAGGAAGGAAGAGGTAAGAATATATGTATATTGAGTGGTCAAAACCAAGATAAAAAAAAATTTAAGCAATTGCAACAAGAAAAATCTTTAAAACAACCATGCCTTCAAGGAGCTAGCAAACTTTAAGGAATATTGCTATGAGGGACTCAATCACATTACAAATAATGTACTACTATAGAATTGCGATATAACATCAGTGTCCATTGACATTGGTTAAAATAAAAGTCAATGTAACACAGAGGTATTTTTAAAAAATATGAGTAGCTTAACAAGTTAGCTCAAATAAAAAAACAAACATTGTAACACTCAAAAAAGCTTTCTACATTAGTTATTAGATAATTGATGTCGAAAGGAAATGGAAGAATTAGTTCAAAAAAGTAGGATTAACACATCAATTTTTTTTAAACCAATGTAGAAATAATGCTAACTGCTAGCATTGAAAAATCAAATCATTTGAGACTCAATTTTTTTACAAATAACTGGCGTGTTTCCTTCCTGTAAGATTTTACACATCAATTCATAAAATAACTAAAGTTATAACAATAGTGGCATTTTCAAAAATATGAAGAAACTTTATTTCTTTTTTTTTTTTTTGTTTTATAAACAACCAATGTGTTTTCTTCTTGTGAGATTTTAGACATTAGTTCATGAAATAATTGGCATATCAAATTATAAAAAGTAGTGATATTTTTGCATAATAAATAAAGTAAATCTTATAATTTCCTCATTATTACTTTATTCTCCCTCTTATTTATTATCAAGCTCATTGTCTGTCTTCATCCAACTCTTTCTACAAAACCCTAGATCTTAGTCCATCTTCCACCACATCTTAGTGAGCTATCGATACTTCTTCAAGTATTATCAAGCATAAAGCACATTCAAAACATAAGAAGTGACTTTGTTACTTCCATTTCTCATATGTTTGTCTCTTTCATTTCTTTCTTTTTTTGCATTAGTTTCTAAGAGATTTTTGTTTATCTTTCCTTTATATAACTTTTGAGGTTATATCTAAGTTATATATGCTTATTATATATTCGATAAAAATGTTGCAATAAAGACCAAAGTCAACTGGACAACAATTAGAGATGACAAAAAAGTGAAAAAAATTCATAAAATGGCAATTTCTCATAATTCTAGAAAAGACAACATGTCTTATAGCATTTTGCAAATGGATAAATCTTGAAAAGTTAGATGTGCCCTAAATGGACAATGGAGTATGAAGCTATAGTGTTTAACTCAATATATATATATATCTAATGGGATGCTAGGTTTATTCAATTTTTATTATAAATATTTTTGTGAAAAATTAAAAAATCAATATTAAAAATTATTATGTAAACATTTCATATCAAATTTTTTAACTAAAAAATGATATAAAATTTTAAAAAAATAAAAATATATTTTAAACAAAAGGGTTATATAACCAATGTAGAATCATTTAACATACAACAACACCCATATATACATTAATTAGTACCTAATGTTTAACTTGTTAAATAAGCAATGTTGTTTAGCATTTTTGTAGTAGTGATAGTTATCCATTCACTTTGGAAAACTTGTTCAGCACCAGTATGGCTAGAGTGCTCAATAATAAGTATCATTAACACATAATAAATGAGGAAGAAATTAACAAGAATAGAGTGATAGTATTAAAACTAGCTAATATGGAGGGAAAAAAATCAAGCAATAACAACTAAGATTGCTAAAATACAAGAAACTATTCATTAGCTACAAGAGATAGTAACGTGTCTAGAAATCTAAATAGTAGAACTTAAAAGACAATTGCAATTGTTAGGTCAAACTCAATAACCTAGAGTGGAAAATTATAATTGCTATCCTTTTGGAGCAAATTTGACAGTTGGTATTTGCAAAAGAATTTAAAGCTTTTATGTTATTTAATGTTGGTCATATGATTATGGATAGGTTGGACATGTTTCAACCAAATGACACTAATCTCAAAAAAGCATGGTTTTTATGGATAATTTTTAACATTGTCCTTTTATCTTTAAAATCCTTTAGGACCCCAATCATGTGATAGTCTAGGGTGTCCTACTCAAACCAAGTCTATAAATAGGTTACGATGTTTCCATTTTAAGAAAAGGTGGTGCAAGTTATTGGTATGTATCCTAGAAGCCAATCATAGAGATGATTGTAATAAATGCATAAAGTATTATATTTTATTTTAGGCAATTCAAATTATTATATTTTATTTCATTTTTTTATTATTCTGTGCAATTATAAGTTAAATATAATAATTATCCTTGGAATAGCTTCGTTATTTCTAAAATGTCCCTAGTTAAGTATTATTATGAAAAAGATGGTAATAATACATCGAGACTAGCATGTATAGTAACTAATTATTATGAATCATGAATATGTGATATCAAGTCAATACATGAGTACATTGTTAATGAACAATGTACTGGACTGACCCACTGTAAGAATATTGCATGGATAGGTGTGTCATTAGTTATTCTCATATGACCACAAATGCACATAGTCCTTTAACTTAAAGTCATTACAGTTCTTTACATGAGGAGTTACTCACTTTGATCTTATCCTATGTCACCTTTAATCAGGATAACAAGTAGGGCATTGATTGGATGTGTCACGAATCATGCAGAGAGAAGTGAGTGATGTAGATGGAATTTTGTTACTCTTGTATAAAAGAGAGGTATCCTTGGGCCCCTTGATTGAGTGAGATTAGAAATGCATGGCCATGCTCAATTAGATCAATATGTGATATTGATTATTTGTTTTAAGTCTACTCAATATCAAGAAATATAAATTGAACATTGACGAGGATGACACACTCCATGCCTCCAATTCGATTTGGATATTGTTACAAAAAGGATTATGATGCAAAGCATTGATCACATATTAGTTGAATGTCAAATCACAAACATTCTTACTACTTGAGTGATAGTGATGTATTACTAGATACCGCTCACTGTCTATGACTTAATGATAAGTCATTTTCAACGTAATAAGAACCTACAAAGTTACACAAAAGGAGTAGAAATGAGACAATAATTAATTGGACTTTAATTGGATTAAAATTCAATTAATTGGACTTATTTTCATGCATAAATATATTATTAAAGATAATAATATATTTTCACATAAAATATATATTATATATTATGTGATATTATTTATATTAAAGTAATATCAGATAATTATGTTATTAGATGTTAAATAATTATGTTATGATATAATATTATTATCTAATATTAGATAATTAATAGATAAGTCCTATTTCTCCTCACTCTCTCTATGATAAGGATAAGGTGATAGTTGTTAAGTGTGATTCGGATTTTTTGAAGCATTTTCCTAGTAAGACTAGGATTATGATATACCTTAGTTCTATAAAAGGACTTGAAGGCAACACTTTATATTCACGTACATTAGCTTCAATAAAATCTTAAGTCACTTAAAAAATGCCCAATCCTAATCCTAGTGGGAGAGATGAATCCTAGCAGCTTCATGGAGGGAAGAAGTTATTGTTCACTCCGTGTGGATACCGTAGAGACGTTGTACCTTCCAACCGGCATTTGATTCATCTCAGTCTCTTAAAGATTTATTCAGAAAGAACCTGAGCATAAATAAGGTAAAACTCTAATACTGATTTATGCCTTTTTGCATGGATCCTACGTAGGATTTGGATCAAAAATTTTAAAAATTTTACGTGTATGTTAATCCAAAACCTTACATAGGTTTGCTTTAATTATGGACATGTTTTAACCAATGTCATTAATCTTAAAAAGGCATGGTTTTTATGGATAATTTTTAACATTGTCCTTTTATCATCAAAATACTTCAAGATCCCATTCATGCAATAATTTTGGCTATCTTACTCAAACCAAGCCTACAAAGTAGGTTACCATGTTTCCATATCAAGTTATAAAGATTAGTGACATAAAACTATGCAAATAATTCAGGAGATTAATTCATTTATAAATGCAAGTACTATCCCATAAGTCAATCTTTAAATGGTCATCAAGCCAACATCTAAATGACCATAACATTCTCTTCCTCAAAGTAACCAAACTTCTTTAAAGACTCAAAAAACATATTTTCAAGCACTTTTACCCTAACTGTTGAAGCGTAAGAGTGTTTCTTAAGCCCTATGTGTTCAAAAGAAGTCAGTACATAAGAATGGTTTGTGCTTTCTACTCTCACTTCATTTAGATCTCCATCAGAAAGGCACTAAACAAATCATAGACTTCATTTATCTAAGATAGTATACTACAATGATCATTGATTATGGACAAACACCAAGAACTATAAAAGGTTAAATCAAAGTTTGTTATCTATAGGTTTTGTTCTTTTAGTATTATGTTGTGCTTTATTTACAAGTTTTATCTTTGAAATATTATTTGTAATAGGTTTGTTTGCTCATTCCTTGTAACTATTTGTTAAATGACCATAAAAAATTATTGCTTCATAAATCCTATGGTCAATTTTTTATATGGGATAATTTCAATAAATGAAGGACAAAATTTATACTAAATTCATCTCACTAACTAGTAATTATGTTGATGTAAGTTTTTTTTTTGGGTGAAAACTATATTGATGTAAAATTTAATAATGAAGGAACTAAACAACTTGTTAACAGTTTTTGTAAGCTCAAATTATATCATTATAAATAAAAAAATATGTTAAATATTATAAATATGTATCCTTATTTATAATATTTAGAAATGTTCATAGTGCATCATCATATCCATGATTAATGTGCAATCATTCTTTCAAAACATAATGAAAACATTAATTGATTTTCAAAATATAATATCTTTAATAGTGTAGCTATTAAATAGGCCCATCCAATTCATTTGTGAACCAATCTATATGAATTAACCATAACAAATTGGATTATGTATGGCTTGTAAAAATTGTAGATTCTTTATTGAATCTTAAAGTTCATGGATATGAGACATATGGACCACGTTTGTGGACTTTTTTTGCTTTTTCATAAAATAATTTAAACCTCTTAAAATGGTTTTAAACATAGAATAAAAATTATAAATTGAAAAATATATCTAATGCATTTTTAATTAACATAACAATTTAGGACTAAATAAACTATAATAAAAATTAGTTAACTTTGAAATTATTAATTTAAAAATAAAATTATTACCTTATAAATAATTTATTTAGCTTAGATTGATTTGAAAGATAAAGAATTGCACTTAAGAGTGAGTATTATATTGGTTGGGTGAAGATTTGTGTAATATATTAGTTTAGTTTGAAGGTAAAGATGTAAAAAAAAAGAATGTGAACCCATATGCACAAACTAGACCACATTAGATCAAATTTAAATGGAATCACTTTTTAGATGTCCTAGTTTGCATTTTTTTCACAAACTCACAAACTTGAATTCATTTCAATGGCTTTAGTTAATAGTTCATATACAAGGAAATGGGAACAAGCATGTATTCTAAATTATGGAGTTTCAAAATATAACGAAAACACTAATTTCTCAAAGATTTATTGACATACGTTCATCATACCTATAGAGAAGGTAGCAAATATGCAAGTTGGCTTGTTTCATTCAACTTTGAACTATCCCTCATGCAATTTCTTAGTAATTTTTTTCTAGGCCTAGGCCTCATAAATTTATCAATGAAAAAAACATTTATTAACATATTTTACAAATAATGATATGCAAAAATGGTTATTTAATACTAAGGTAAGCAACATGTCAAGACCCACCCCTATTCGATCGAAACCACTTGAAATATGATTATTGGTGGTGAATAGACTAATTCCGTGAGTTAAAAATAAGCTAAAATCTTCAAAGAAATGATGAGTTCAATCAAAAGAGGATGAAAAGATGCTAATAGTCTATATTTAGAATTGACCGAGTACTAATAGCATTATGGGATAATTTTACAACAAAACTAGAGCAAAAAAAATCTAGATAATGGCAAAAAAAATCTAGATAAAAATATATCAGCTTGAGGTAAAGATTAGGAATAAGCCTTATGGCAAAGTATTTGTAATACCTAGTAAAAATTATGTAAATAGAAATAGTCAAAATTAAGTCAAATGGTGTTCGCTAGTAGAAAATTAATAAAAATACTTTTTATTTGTAATCTAGATAATGGCAAAAAAAATCTACATAAAAATATATCAACTTGAGGTAAAGATTAGGAATAAGCCTTATGGCAAAGTATTTGTAATAGCTAGTAAAAATTATGTAAATAGAAATAGTCAAAATTAAGTCAAATGGTGTTCGCTAGTGGAAAATTAATAAAAATACTTTTTTATTAGTAGAAGCATTTACTAGTAATAGTAGATAGAAAATTTATGAGAAGTTTTTAGGGAGAAATAGAGAAAATTAAAAGTATTCAAGATCCAAGGTCGATAAGGTTTGGGAATAAACTAATATTTTTACTCAAAAATGTCTTAAAATTAAACTAAGGTGGCAAAAAGGCAATTTTCCTTCCATTTTTAAGCATATGTACATAAGGGTAGAAAAAAATTTAGTTAAGTTGAAGAAAGGAAGGAAGAAATTAGGCTTAGTTGAAAGGCATTTGAGCAAAACTTAGGAAAAGGAGGAATTTTATTTATAATTAAAGGACTTAAGAAAAATAACTTGGAAGGAAAGTATAAAATATATTAAGAATAAGAATATTCCTAAGAATTATGCTGAGATGATGCAAGTGTGATGCTAGTAAGATGACATAAATAAGGTGATGTCATGGTGAGGTCATATGCTTGGTGGTTGCTTCACCTTCCATTATAAATAGGAGAGTTGCATATTTTCCAGACCTGGAGTGAGGTGCACGGCTAAGAGAGAAGGAAAAGAGAAAATTTTGAGTTCCTAAGTGACTCTTATCTTTTTCTACACTTTTAAGAGAGGTAATAATAAGTACTTGAGAGATCCTTAAAGAAATAGTAAAATTTTAGTTTTGGGGATCATCTAGGAAGAGGTAAAATTTTATGAACCCTATTGGGTTCTTCTTCATTCTTTCTATGAACTCCTCACTAATTCCATATTATTTTGGATATTATTCTTTGGATGCTAGGTAAAAGAAACAAATGTTGTTAGCTTCTAGTGTGAGTAGAGATTTACTCTATTTCTTTAGTTTTCTTGTTAGTGATGTTTAAATATGACATATATATTTGTTATTTCTATTTTGTGATTAATAATATGCTATAGACATGACTATCATGGTGGATTAGTTTGAAAATGATTTTCTTAAGAGAATAAAGGTTTGAAAACATGATTTTACATAGAAATGAAAGAGAAAAAATGGATGAGAGAGTAATATGAAGCTCATCATTTTTATGCCTAAAATTAGGCAAATCTATTTTTAATACTCAAAAGATATTACACTATGCTCTATTCCAAAATAAAGATAATAGAATGCATAAGCACCAAGTTTTAAAATGAAAATGGATGAGTTTTGCTTATTGGAGGCTCTTAGGTTTCCTATGTTTTCATAGGAAAAAATTCTATTTTCATGATAAAATTAAGTAAAAACTAAAGTAAACCCTAATATTGATATTTAAAAATGATTATGTAGAACCCATAGGATCTTTATGATTTTATGTAGAAAAATTCTATTTTTTTGTGAAAAACTTGCTACATTACATTCTAAATTATTTTGGTAATGTTTATAAATAACTATATTAAGTGAATCTAGCCAGAATACATTTAAAAATATATTTTAAAGTTTATGAAATAATCAAAAAATGGTTTTTAAAATTATGCTTTCAAGTGGTAAAGTTCCCCAACGAACTATTTTAATTGATAATTATTTGGGTAACTCTTACAACTTGTTTTTAACATGGAAAATTGTTAAAATTATATTTTAAACCTAAAATCTTATTCCAGATTTTCTAAGAAAATTTTAGAGAATTTTTTCAATTTAAAGTGGAATTTCAATTTTAAATATGTCTCTTTGCAACTTGTTTTAATAGTTTGAATTGTGGATAATTTATGTGGATTGTTTTATAAACAAAAATAATTGAAAAATATTATTTTATATATAAAAAATTATTCTGGATTTTTTTATTAATTTTTATTAAAGCTTGATATTCTTAAAGGATTTTTAAAGTTAGAGGTGCTTAACTTAAGTAGTTTTGATAATTGGATAGAGGGGTAACTTATGTAACCTATATTATGGCTAAATATGGTTGATAAATGATGATTAAAATGTTTTAAAAATGGTTAGAATTTTTTAAATTTTTACAAGAAGGTTACATCAAAAGATATTTTTTCCTATAAAAGTTACTTTATTTGAAAGAATTTTATAGTTTCTAAAAGTATTAAATAATATAACATATTTTCAGCATGAAAATGGGTGAAAAATGATCTTTTACATCATTATTTCAGTTAAGAAATTTTTTTAAAAATTTCATAAAAGTTTGCATATTAAAGTGGAATTTTAAAATCAAGTATGTCTCTTTCAAGGTATTTTGACAAACTTGATGTGTGAGTGACTTGTGTAGCATGTTTTGATTGTGAAAAAAGTTTGAAATTGACATTTAAATGCTTTTTTTAATTCTAGGAACTTTCAAAAAATTTGAAGAAAAGATGGTATTTTCAAGTTTGAAATGCTTACTACAACCTAATAAAGGTTGGTGCTTATTTTCTCTAGCTAGTTGGTACCAATCTAGAATAATTTTGAGCAATTTTTATTTTGTTAGATAGCATTCATATAATCTTGATTTAATAAGGAAAATAGTTTTCCTACTTGTTAACATGGTTATTCAAAGAGTAGAATTGATTTTGTTTTAACTTAATGTGGGCCTTGGCAACCCACACTTAAGAGGGGTGAATTGGGTATTTTTAAAACTTTCTCCATTTTTGAAATTCTCTTTGAAAATCCTTTAATTTTGAGAAGTCATGAGAATAATTTTAATCCAAATAATTCCAAGAGAACTTCATAAAGATGTTTGCACTCAAAATATGAAAATTTAAGAATTAGTGCAAATTAACTCATTCAACTATCCTTAAATAAATTATCAAGAAACAAATCCAAGATAGTTTAATGAAAAAGTTTGCACATGACATATAGCAATTCAATACACTTATACAAAGTAACTCATTCAACTATGCTTAGAAAAAGAATCAAGAAGCACATGCATGGATAAATTTCTTTTTAAACTCAGCATATGCATGGATAGATTTCTCTTCCACCTATTCATTCATCCAAGCATTAAGGATTATCATTGAAGTATACTATATTCAACACTTTCATGAACTATACATAAATAAGTCATTAAGAAGCATATGCAAAGATATATATACTCCTTTTAAGCATTTAATCATCAAAGTATCAACATAAACATTGAAACAAAATATATTTAACAAACAACAATGATAAAACAAAGTATATATAACATGGAAAACATAGTATAAATTAGAGAAATAAAAAGATAGGGTAGAGAGATTAAATCCGAGAATTTATAGTGGTTCCTTCCTTGAGTATCCTATTTAAGATGTACATCAACTCTTCAAGCTTTCCAAGCTTGTGTTTCAATCCATTATTCCTTCAAGTTTCAATCAGGTACTTGAAAAGCCGTTTTACAAATTTTTGCTCTTCCTTGAGCAAAATCTCTCTTTATAAGGGATACCTAACCCTCTTAAAAATTTTCAAGGGATACCTCACCTTTTACTATTAAAAAATGATATATGATGAATATCAACTCAAACAAACTCTCCTACAGAATGGATGAAATAAATAAAGCTCTAGAATAAAAGAATTTCACAAAAAAGAGCTCAAATCATGATTTGGATAAAAGAATTTGTAAAATGATACTTACAGGTGAAGTTCAGGTTTTTTTTAGTTGTATTTGATATTTCTTAACTTATATAGGAGGCCTATGAAGTGTTATAACTATTTAGTAAGAATGAAAACTAGCTATTACAAGTTGTTATACACATACCAAAATAGTCAAATTTATTGGTTAATCAATTATAATGGAAGGTTTTGTTTATGCCTATTTGGAATCGATTAGTAAATTGATCCACTTAAATAAAATTGCAAACTCAACTTCAAAAGGTCATAACTTTTTTATTTTAAGTTTTTTTTAAGCAAATGACCTATCATTTTAGTTTCGAAACCAGTTTCATGCTCATATCTAATGTAATTTTTAAGATATGTTTAAAAAATAAGTAAAGGTAAGAAAGAATGGATTTGTAAAGATTTAATTTTAAGACTCAATTTGTATAGTTTATAACTCTTTCATATCTTAGTGATTTTAAGCAAATGACCTATCTATGGAAAGCTCTTTGATTCTATTTTCATATAAACATAATTTCATGCTCATGTCATTTGTAGTTTCTAAGATATGGTAAAAAAAATGAGCACATGTCAAAAAAGACTAAAATGCAGAAAATTGATTTCTAGACTGATTTTGGAAAACTCATAGTTCTTTCATATATTAATCATTTTAAGCATATGATATATCCAAGTAAAGCTATTTGACTCCATTTTCATGTGAAAAAATTTTAACAATCAAATCATGAGTATTTTGCAAGATATAATCAAAGGTTAAAATTTAAAATATTAAAACCTCATATCTCATTAGTTTTTGAAATTTTCCCATAGACTATCTTGTAAGAAATATGATTATGGGCTATATTTTTAAAATTTTTTGATCAAGCTAAAATTATAAAAATATGTTTGAGCTTTATATCATGAAATACTCTATTTCAGAAGAAAGTCTAAACCTAAAAATAAAAAGTAATACCAATGAAGTCTGCAGGCTCTTCTTGATGCTTCCAAGCTTGAATCTTGTCATCCTTCCATACTTTGATTGTTTTGCTTCAATGCTTACTCTTCTTTATCTTGGACTTTCCTATATAATAGACATAAGTTTTGCAAATCATGTATATAATTAGTACAATCTAATATGTCAAGATATTAATATGCATGATTCATATATATAACAAATTATCATAAGAGCATTCATTATCATTATATTATGTATCTTGACTAATCATATACTTAGTGATACTTGTATAAAATATTATTCTTTTAGCACATAATCAAGCATTGACATTACAACCATAATCTAGCATGTCTATTAAAGATTTTATAACACTTTAATATAAAGACATGTAATGCTATTGAAACACCTATTGTCATCATCAAAACTCATCATATCTAATCTTAAGGTTAACATTTAGTAGTTATAGAACTTGGAAAATCTAAGCTACAAATCTTTGATTTTTATTATAAAAATTTAATGTTATATTAATCTTAGAATTGATATCATGATTAATTGATGATATATGGCTAGATATAGTAATTAAGTTGAAAGAATTTTGTAAAATAATGGAACTATTCCATAGCTTTCATGGTGAAATGGTAAGCTTATTGCAAGATTAGTGCATGGATTATGATATGAATTATTCTATGACTTGTATATTCACTAATGTGTTATATGAGAATATTTGTAATGGTAAGCTCTTGAAAGTGATGTAGTAGTTTAGCACACAAAATAGAAGCAACAATATTAGTTATGGTCACTAGAAAGGTGACAAGGTAACTATAAACTCCTTTTTGCTAGATTGTTTTATGTTATATCTTGGTTATTGCTTTGGATGGCATTTTGACTTACCTTATTGATTTGTGAACTTGGTAAAAAGCATTTAAAGGCTACGTGAGCCTATCTTCACTTATGAAATTATTGGAAGATTGTAGTCAGTATTCAAAAATAATGTCAAAAATTAAAAAAGGTGTTTTCACTATATATGAATCCAATAATAGTATCACAAATTTCCCTTAGATATTGTCTATAATTGATTAATTAAGTTGATAATTATAAGACCTACAATAGGTTCATGTGCTATCCTTGTTAATTAGTAAGTTAATAATTATGAGGAATAATCTCCACTGCACTGAAGTAATTTACAAATATGTATATGAAAATGTAGTTATATGCCAAATATGGGCTTTAATGTCATTTTTGACATTGTTGGCTTGAATATCATTTGTGACATGTGATATTATTATGAGATTATAATATCCTATAGAATGTTTAGGGATTTAGCTTGAAACCTTGATTTCAAAGTCACATGAAAGGATGAGTGGTATAAGGTTGATATGAAGGAATAAGGATAGGATATGTGTGGTTATGATTAGTTTAGAGTAATAAGGTGAAACTTTTTATACCTTTATGTTATTGAATATTTACTTAAGAATTTATATTATGATTATCATTGAATCATATTTGTGATCAAATCAAGTGACTAAATTATATTCTATGTGTTGAATAATACAGCATACAAAATTGCCTAATGAGAAATATTTTCTGATAAGGAAAGTTTTTTAATATATTCTTGTATGTAAATGTTACCAAAATTAAAACAGATTAGAAAATTTATGTAATAACTATCTCATTAAGTAATTTATTGCTTACTCTACCTATCTGTATACGTGTGTAAGATACTTTTCATCATGGTCCAATTTGAGAGTACTAATGTGCAATGGTATCTTTATGACACCAAGGTAGTTTTTCAAGATCTCATAAACTCTGACATGGATATCCACTATAAGGATATTATTAATAGCACATCTAATGATAACTGTTATTTCTATATATTTTTAAAATAATTAATTTTAATTTATTGTATAATTATTAATGGACTTTTCTACAAGTAGTACTGGTATAATTGTTTCATATTTTTTACTTATAACAAATAGATTTTAGTATAAACCAAAAATTTACTGAGTTCAATGCATATTTTTTACTTTTAGTTTAATGATTTACTAAAAAAAGGTCATCTTGTGAAACAAAAAATTCCATGAGATTTTCAAAAGAATAAAGGAAAGGAAAATGATTTTCATCATCTTCAAGGTAAATTTCAAAATAATTGAATTCCAAGAATATATCTTGAGGTTGAAGGTATCAATTTAATTAGTATATATTTATCTATTTTTTAAAGGACTTGGCATGTGGTTTTTCAAAGAAATATTCTAAAAAATCTATTTTTGATTTGATTCTAAAGAAAGAAATCAATTTTCTAAATTTTAAGAGAGTGTATTATCTCTAAGGTGTTTTATGAAAATAATCTTATATTTTTAAACTTTTTCTAACTCAATCCTATTCTATTGTGCTTGTTTCATGTTTTTAACTTGCAAAATGATTTTACTACTCAATTTTCAAAAAATCTTCTTGTAAAGCATATTCCTAATTTCTTAAGAAATTTTCAAAAAAAATGTTATTCAAACAAATTTATAAATCTATTTTAAGTTTGCTTTTACAAAACTTTCTTCTATTTATTTGTTTAAAAAATTTTATGAAAAACTACTTGTTTGAGGTCTTGTTGGAAGAAGTAGTACTATTTCTTAATAAAAGATTATTTATCTAAAATCACTTCAACAGAAGTTTCTATTTCCTAAAGTTTTTATTCCGCTATTTCCAATATAGAAAAATAAATTTCTTCTATTTTGGCATGGATTTGGAATCCAAAAGAAGCTACTATAAGGTGTGTCTGGATATGTTTTTATTTTTATATTTTTAAAAACTATTCTTAAAATCTATTTTTAAAAACTATTTTCTTGTTCTCCAAAACTATTTTTAAATTAAAGGAAAACTAAGATTAGAGAGTGATTAATATTGTAGATAAAGAAATATTTTATTTAATTATAAAGTTGATATCCAAAACAAGAAAATAAATTCAGAAAATAACTAAAAGTTATTTCTATTTTCTTATTTTTAAGTTACATATTTCAAAAATAATTTTTAAAACTAGATTCTAAAAATAGGTTGTGAAATAGGTTCTTCTATTTTTAAAAACAAAAAAAATAGAAAATTATTTTTAAAAATAGAAAACAAATAGAGCCTATGTGTGTGTTTGGACATGTTTTTGTTTTTGTGTTTTTAAAAATTGTTCTCAAAAATTATTTTTAAAAATTATTTTCTTATTCTTAGGAACTATTTTTGGATTAAAAATAAAAATAAGATTAGAGGGTGATTAATATTGTTGATAAGAAAATATTTTATTTAATTACAAAACTAACATCCAGAACAATAAAACAAGTTCAAAAAATAACTAAAAGTTATTTGTATTTTCTTGTTTTTAAGTTACACATTTAAAAAATAGATTCTAGAAATAGATTGTTAAACAAATTCTTTTGTTTTTTAAAAAAATAAAAAATTATTTTTAAAAATAGAAAACAAATAGGCCCTAAATTTTTTATTTCAAAATTTCTTTCAAAGAAAAAGAAAAAGAACTTTCCAACACTTCTAATATTTAAGATGAGGTTCTATCTATTGATTTTAGTCACAATAAGATATTTAAAAGATTGTATCTTATCAATTGTGCAAAATTATTCTCTAACTCAATAGAAAAAAAGGAAAAAAAAACTTCTCATGAAAATTTGAACTTTATATTTTTGCATTATGCATGTCTTTTAGAAAATAATTAGATCTAAAAAATTAGTTGGGTTTAAAAAGGCTTGTAAAGATGTTTAGTTAATATTTTTATGTTAGTTATAATAATCCAAAAGTTAGGTCATGACGATTTTTGTTGTGCATGAAAGCATCTTTATAGCCTTCCATAGTGTAACAATTAAAAGCAAAGCTAATCCTTGTGGATTGTCACCAAATCAAGAGAAAGGTTATAATAAGAGAGAGACAAATTACATCTTTGACAAGCTGAAAGGATCTAATTTTAATTAATGGAAGTTAACAATGTAGTAGAAAGGTCCATGGGCCCATCTAAGTTCTGTATAACCTAATCTATAATTTTATTTGTTTTATAGATATGGTTTAATTTGATTATGACAAAAACTTTCACAATTATTTGTAAAAAAAATTATAAATTTAATGTTAGTAATAGATATCATTTGAAAGGGGCCATTAAGCCACCCCATAGCCTATATCCCCATTTCAAAGCCCTAATTTGATGTACTTCTTCCAACCTAGGCAATCAATCCTCTCACCACCATTAGACCTCCATCTTCAGCTTCTTTTTCTTCTTGTTAATTTTATAGAACCCTCCAAAGTAGCTAGCAAAGACATGTTCCAAAAATTAGCTTTGATTTCATGATTTGAAACCATAAAAAGTGCAAATTTTTATGATAGGTAAAGTAAAAGGAAGAATTGATTTTTTGAAACCTTTTAAAGATATCCATGGAACCTCCTCATTTATAAAAGGCAACATAATGTGTGATAGTAACCAAAATATCCAATCAAATTATGTCTAGTTAAACTTCACTACCTTAACCTAACATAAGCACAGACAAAAGCCATTTCACAATAAATGGCTCATAATTAGCCTTAACATCCAACTAGTCAATTAAGGTTCACTTATGAACTTATCTTTTATCTAAGGTCAAGCTTAAATATCCTCCATTAGTATGACTAAAATTAAGGAACATTCCAACAGGTCAAAAATAATATTTACAATGACAAGCCTTAAACCTACTACAAATCCTACCCATTCCATAAATGTCAAAGTCCTATAGAATGACCTAAGATACACAATTGAAACATAGGACAAAATTCCATATTACTACATTGCCTAAATGTCTATTGATTTAAGCATAGGAGTGTGTCTAGTAGACCATATCCAAATGCACACTTGACTTTTTGTTCCCTATCCAAATAGCTTGGCTCATCTTAGACTAATTGAACCATCTAGGATTTATCAATTCGATATCTATAATTGCAATTTTAAAACTTTCAAGAGATAAGTACTTCCCCTTTTGAATCCTTAAATAATTTAGCAATTTTCTTTGTATATATGGATATCTTATTCTTGATTTTATATATTAAACATGATAAGGATTTGGTGAAAAAACATATCATCAATTATTAATTAGTGCCTCCATTTTTTTTGGTTTTATATGATTCAATGTTCATTCTTGTTTTCTTTAATTTTTAACTTAAACTGACCAAACCTATGTAAAATGACTTGATTGGCTAAATATAATTAATGCATTAGGATTGATTAATCTTAATCCAAGATTAATATAGTTCAAATAGGTTCATTCACATGGGTTTAGACCATTTAACTAACCTTAATCGATTTGTGCCTACCCTTATATGATAAGTATCCAAAGGTCTTCTAGTGGTTTATACATGCATTTATGCAAATGGATGTTAGGTCAATGAGCTAGTTCAATAAATTTAAGCAAGAAATTTATAGCAAACAAGTTTTTGAAAAGTTGAAACTAAAAATAGGATACTATACAAAATTCATAAAGGATTTCTTAAAGATTGCATCATCACTAACTAAGTTGATGCACAAAGGAAGTAAATTCATGTGGAATGACGAGGGTGAAAGAAGTTTTCAAAGGTTGAAGGAGTGCCTAACATCTGCACTAATATTAGCCTTACTAAATGAAACTAAAGGATATAAAGTGTACTATAACACATCAAGAATTGGATTAGGATGTGTGATGATGTAGCATGGAAAAGTTATTACATATGCATCAAGGTAGTTAAAGAAGTATGAGGTGAATTGTCCGATTCATAACTTGGAAATATCAATAGTGATATTTGCTCTAAAAATTTAGAGGCATTATCTTTATGGTAGAACTTATGAAATTTAAAAATATCTCAAGAGTCTAAAGTACATTTTTTATCAAAAGGTTTTAAATCTGTGACAATAGAGATAGATGAAATTAGTGAAGGACTATGATAGTTCTATCCATTATCATCTATGGAAAGCAAATATAGTAGCTAATGCTTTAAGTCAAAAAGCTCCAAGAAAATTAGAAGTGTAGAAAAAGAAGGAATAATTAACAAATTTGATAGTATAAGGATACATGCCACTATAGTAGAGCAAATTAAAGAAAAGGACTCTAAGTGTGAACAAATGAAGAAAAAGGCAATGATAGAAGAGGAAACCCATCTAAGTATTGATGATAAAGGAATAATAAGAAATAAGAAGAGATTATGGGTTCCTAAAGCAATAAGAAAGGAAATTTTGAAAAAAGTGCATGAATTATTGGATACAATGCATCTTGAAAGACAAAGATACATCAAGATTTGAAAAGTGTCTACTAGTAGGAAGGAATAAAAAAAGGATGTAACTAAATATGTAATCAAGTGCTTGATTTGTCAACAAGTCAAAGTGAAGCATCAATGCTTAATAGGACTTTATCAAAACATACACATTCCTGAATAGAAGTAGCAAAATATTACAATGGATTTCATTACTGGACTACTAAAAAACTAGCAAGGGTTACAATTCTATATAGGTAATTGTAGATTGCCTCATAAAAATAATGTATTTCTTGTCATTGAAGATGACATACTTAGCATCACAATATGCTCAAATTTTCTTAGATAGGATCGTATCTCTACACAGCATACAAATTACGAAAATTTCTAATTGCAAGACAATTTACATCTCATTTTTGCAAGACAATCTAAAAAAACCGTCTAGATGTTGGAGGATATGCTTAGAACCTATATAGTAGAGTTTGAAAAAAGTTAAGATAGGTATCTAGCTTTGATAAAGTTTGCAACAATTAGCATATGAGTATACAAATGGCTCCATTTGAAGCATTACATAATTGAAAGTGTAGATCACTAATAGGATGATTTGAACTTGGAAAAGCAAAAAGAATTGGATCAAATTTAGTAAAAGATGCAATTAATCAAGTTCAAATTATTAGAGAAAGATTACATACCACTCAAGATAGGCAAAAATCCTTAGTAAGAATTATAATTTCATGTTGGAGGACACATTTTTGAGAATTTGGCCAATGAAAGAGATGATGTGCTTTAAAAAAGGGAAAATTAGTACCACAGTATGTTGGACCATATCAAATAACAAAAGAAGTTGGAAAAGTGGCATATAAGTCAAATTTACCAAAAAGCATGAAAGTGATATATCCTATTTTTTCTATGTGTCTATGTTGCACAAATATTTTCTTGATGAATCACATATGATGAAGGAAGAACTAGTAGAAATGGACAAAAAGCTAACATATGTATAACAACTAATTACAATAATAGATTGACAAGTTAAGAAGCTAAGATCCAAAGTAATGCCTGGATTTAGGGGGAAAAATATGAAAAGCATGAAGCAACTTGAGAATCAAAAATAGTCATGAAGAAAAGTACCAAGGATTATTTGGTAATACCTCCTATGCATTCATGGGCTTTTGACAATTTTATCACTGCCATCTTATTTAGAGAAATTCAGGAATGAATTTTCTTTAAAAAAAGAAGAATTTGTAATACCCAATAGAAATCCAACATATTAGAAATTACTAGAATTTAATTAAAGTGTTATTATTAATGGATAATTAAAGGAAAGAACCATTAGATATGATGGATAATCCATTAAGAATTCTTTTGGAAAAATTAGAAGGATTTCAAGAAGTAGAGAAAATTAAAGGTTAGTGAAATCCTAGTGTAAAAAGGAGTTTTTACCAAGAAATACATAATAGAAACCTATAAGCCATCAATATGAGAAATTTGGAGAAAAAAGAAACACAAATGAGTTTTGGAGAAGCCAAAACATATAATGTGCATGTAGAATAGCAAATAGTGTCATTTGAATGAAGTGATAAGGGTATTGTTCACTTATAGTGTGAATATGAACAAAGAACCTACTTAGTAGCCTAAGTTTATATTAGATTTTGTGATCTTTTTAATATCTTACTCTCCTTAGCCTTTAAGAAAGAAAGGTCACCACTCACCTTTCAAATTTTGAATTGAGTTTAATGCTCATTGATTTTTCTAAAATCAAGGAAGTACAAAAAAAACTCAAGAAAAATATATTTTGAACATGGGAAAGGAAAGAGATATTTTCATATCCAATTTATAAATCTTTTACTTCAATTCAAATACTAAGTTTGAAAATATTTTGCTAAATTTTAAAGGAAACAATTTAGTTTTATAAATTTGAAAATAGTTTTAAAATCATCAAATTTTACTTGTTTTGGAAGTTATGGAAGTTTTGCTTGGAAAAATTATTTTTAAACAAGATCCATTACTAGAACTGCTTTCTTTAAGAGCACATATTGGTAATTCAACTAAGTTAAGTGAGATTTACCTAGATTTGGAAGAAATTTAGTAGCAAATGATAAATAATGAAATTAAATAGAGAATATTTACTAAGATTTGATAAGATTTTACCTTGATTTCCTTGGATCCTCGAGCAAGTTGTGACTTGCTTCCAAAGGTAAGGAAAACATTCTTTTCTTAACTCAAAGATGATGTCATTATCCATAAAAGTTAAGTCAAGCTTTTCCTATAAATAGCTATTATTTTTAACATTTTTGCTCACACAAAAAGGCATACACGATTGGGATTTTTAAGGAAAGAAGGACGAGTTTTCATATTGTCATTTTCATTTTTTTTTTACTTTTCAAAAGCTTGATTTTGGTTTCATATTCTAAATCCCTACAAGAAAAGTCCTTTGATTCTTTAAGGAAAAGTAAAAAACCAATTCTAACATGCTTTGTGTGAAAAGTACAGATACTATGACTTTAGTGATATGGTGAGAGTGTGCCTAGTGGATGGGTGCTTTTGTGAGATTTGTGCATAAATAACCTAACTACGTAATGGCCAACAAAGTTAGATACTCCTCTGATGGTATCATGGAATGTTAGGATAACTCCTTCAGCTCTTTACACTTCTCCCCATTGAGGGGGCTCACTTCATGCATTATAGAATGAGGTTGGTTCTATAAAAGAAGAAAAATAGTATGCAATATTTTAAAGTAATAAAAGTTAAGAACAAAAAATATAATTAAGTAATTAAATTTAAGCCTATTATTTTCAAAATGTTTTACAACAAAAAATATAATTAATTTATAATACTAAGCAACACATCTAAATTTGATTTATATCTTAATATTTATTTTTAAGTACTATATTTCAAATTAATTATACATGAATTAAGATTTTATCAAGGCTTTACAGTTTGTACACTATTTCTTTTCTTTTTATCTACTACATTGCATGTTTTTATTTATTTTTTTCTACACACATATTATTTATAGTTTAAACATCATTTCACTAAATAGTAATTTAAAGATAACACAATATGTTTTTTATTACAAAAATGATTTAATAAATTAAAATTTTAATTTAGTATTACATTTATTATAAAATAATAAAAGTTAATAATAGAAAATATAGTTAATTAATTAAACTCAATCTTATTATATTCAAAATATTTTACAATAAAAATTTGTAAAATAAAATAAGCAATAAAAACAAAAGTAATTAAAAAAAGTAATAAAATAATACAATGCATTGTGCGTGTGTGTGAGGTGTAAGTGCAAGGGAAGAGCCCAGAACAAAGCAATATATAAAAAATTTATATCTATATAAAGCATTAAAGCATATTAGTTAAAAGAAGAAGCGAAGAACTAAATAAAGAAAGAGATTAGGAAGACAAAAGTTTTTACTTCTGGTTGCGGCGAACGAATCATTGAGTCCACCTCTCTTTGAACAACACATACAAAGAGACCGACCAATATCCAAAAAAAAAAAACAAATTAGTGCCCGGTGCTACTGGGGTTAGAGTATACTCTAGTGATGCTTTCAACTACTGAACACTCGCCATCATTGCAGCACTCTACCGCTTCGCCTAGCAGATATTTAGCAAGGAAAATGCGAAAGAAGGAGGTGGCATGTAGCAGAGTGATTATAGTGAAAAGGTAATTAATAGTTATTTCTCTAATGGCTTGAAGGAGGATTGGAATTACTCCTTTGGCTCCTTACACTTCTCCCTACAGAGTGCTTGCTTCCAACGGTATAGAATGAGGTTGGTTCACTAATAAGTAAATTATGAAATAATAAAAGTTAAAAATAAAAGTATAATTAAGTAATTAAATTTAAATTTATTGTGCTCAAAATATTTTACAATTAAAAATTTTATGAAATAAAATAAGAGAGCAATAAAAAGAAAAGTAATTAAAGAAAGCAATCAACTAATACAACACACTGTGCATATGTGTGCGGCATAAGTGTAGGGTAAAAGCATAAAAGAATGCATTAAAAAATTTATATAAAGCATTAAAGCATACAAAGCCTATAACATTAGTAAGAAGCAAAAGCAAAGAATAAAAAAAATGCAAAAACATTAAAGCATATAACAACATTAGTTAAAAGTAAAAGCAAAGGTATGATAAACATATTTAGGCAGGAAAATAAGGAAGCAAGGGGCATATGTTAGGGTGATTAAGATGAATAGATATTTAATTGATATTAATGGCTTGAAGGAAGGAGAACTAGAATAACTCTTTTGGCTCTTTACACTTTTCTCTATTGAGGGCTCACTTTAGCACAATAAAATGTGGTTGGTCTGGAAAAAAAAAGGAAAAGAAAAGTAGCAAGTGAATTATAAAGTAATAAATGTGAAAAACAAAAAGTATATGTAGTTAAGTAATTAAATTTAAAATTATCATTTTCAAAATATTAAAAAAAATAATTTAGAATACTAAGTAATAATTAAATATAATCAATATATCAAAATTTTATTTATATATTAATATTAATTTTTAAGTATAATATTTCAAATTAAATATATATCAATTAATAATTTTTCAAGGCTTTACTACTCACACACCATCTCTTTTCTTTTTATCTACTCCTTTGCATATTTTTGTTTATTTTTTTTTCTCACTCCTATTATTTATAGTTTAAATACTATGTCATTAATAATAATATAAAAATAACATAATATATTTTTATTATAAAAATATTTTAAATAAGTTAAAGTCTTAATTAAATAGTGCTTGAATTGTAAATAATAATGGTTAATAACAAAGAAAATATAGTTAAGTAACTAAATTAAATATTATTGTATTCAAAATATTTTAAAATAAAAATTTGTGAAATAAAATAAGAAACCAATAAGAAAAGAGTAATTAAAGAAAGTAATAAAATAATACAAAGCATCGCGCATGCGTGTGAGGCGTAACTTCAATGCTAAAGCAGAGAATAAAGCAATAAAAAATTTAGTGTAAAATGCAACAAACCCCCTTTAACTTATGGTCATGTGCGAATGACCCCCTGACATTTAAAAAATGTGCAATTACCCTCCTAAACTATACAAACGATGCAAATAACCTCCAAATTCTATCTTTCCATCCACACTACTAACGAAACATCAAAATTGAAGACTTGAACCAAAAATCTTCAAACAAAATTCATTAACTTAAGATGAGTTGCCTTCAACATTTCTATCCTGCTTTCTTTATGATGCAATCAATCTTCACCACAATAATTTAACTAGCATCTATAAGCGTCACCATCACTCACAATTCTTGTACCCCAGGTGCTGTATTCTTTTGTTTACCAAGTTATGAAAATATTTTGTATTTCTTTTACTCTTTATCAACCATATCTATCTTGTTTTTCAACCCATTAATTTAGTCTTTGATTTTCTTACACTAGAGGTAATAATTTCTTTTAATTTTTTTTCTTTTAGAGAAATAATGAACCTAAAAAATCGTATGTTTTGTCTCTTAGAGAAAGACTACACCCAAGTTTGATGTTTGTTGGACTCAAAGCCCCTGAATTTGAGCGGGATTTGTTATCATTTTGGCATAGCTAACAAAAACATTCTGATTCATTATTTAGCCTTGATAAACATATTGTATTCCAAAAAATAGGATTTCATAGCCAGTTAGAAATTTTCTATGATGTTCAAAATGTTTAGGTTTGAGCAATAAGTGTTTTAGTCCAAATAATTTTATGCTATATTAAAATAAAATAAATAATTTATTTGGATATATTTGTATGAATTAGCATTAATTAATTTATTAGAATATTTATTTAAGTAATTAATTTTATATTTTAACATTAAGCATAAAATAGATTGAACCCTAATTTAATATATATGATCTATGATAAGTTGGATCATACATAAGCTCATATAGGTAAAAGGTCTCAACCTACAATCCTTTAATGATCAATGATTTCTTATCATAAGTCTAACCTTAAACAGAAAGATCAGGGTTGTCATTCAGATGATACACAATAAGAATTATCACTCCCAAAATATTTTCTCCTCTTTCTCTATCTAGGGAGTGAAGTAGGTTGCAACTTTATTCATCTCAATTATTTAAATCAATTATGAATTGCATCAGAATATGCATTAGGTATACTCATAATTTTTGTAATTAATTTAGTATATTTATATTTGTTAATCATACTTTCAATAGATGGTATCAAAGTATGTTAATAGTATGTATTATCTGATTATGAGTAATTCTAATTAGTCTTGACAAAATTTATAAAATTCCTAATTTTTCTTTACTCTTTCGTGCATAAAATCATCAAAATTGGGGATCATTAGTTTTGAAACAACTTGGATCTATTTTTGTTCTTATATACATTAGAAATATTTTGTTGTTATTGGATTATATTTAAAATTTATGATTATTCTGAATTGAGAGCATAAAAACCAAAATAAACGAAAAAAAGTCATCATACACACAGCATATTGGATCACAGATGAACGGACAACCTTCTTAATGTAAAACATACCAAATGAAAATTCATTCTTGAAGGACTGATTCTTGCCCATGAATCCCCGGTGCTAGTTTATGCTCCTAGTAAGACAGAATCGAAGAAGTGACGTGAAAACGAGAGAAAGATGAAAACTTTCCGAAAATAAAAAATAAAAAATGGAAGCTTTAATCGATAACGTGGAAGGGAATATAAGGGAAGTGATAGGTACAGCAGGCGGGAAACGGTTCAGAATATTTAAATGCATAAAAATACAATAATTTAGTGGATTAGAATCATTTATTTGCTTTATATGCTTATGGAATCATCTTTTGTGGGTTGCGTCCACAGTCAGTTTCTTGATTTTGATTGAATAATGGGATTAATCAATGAGAACATGTCTTGGTGGGAACATCAAGGACGAGAAAGATGTCGTGTTGGTGTTAGCGTTTGCTGTTCCTTTGGTCTAGGTCTCCTGCGCTGGATCTTTTGACCTATTTTTGGCCTATAATTTTTTAAATTTAATTTTTATTTATTTATAATTTTTCAAAATATTTAGTAATAAATATTTATTCTTATTTTTATATGATTTATACTATATGAAAATATATTTTATTTATGAAATTTTGGCCTATAAAAGATTCATGAGTATTCTAACACAATATTTTTGGGCTTGATGAATAGTCACTCTCTTTGATTGTGACCATAGCCATATTTGATAAATTTAGAATCCTTGATTATGGAAATTTTATATATATAGATAGGCCAAAACTATTTAAATTCACACCAATGATGAATTAGGATCATAATGAGGGTGTTTTACATGAAAATATTATCCTTCTAGAATGTCTAAGAGCATATTGTATTGATAATAGATGCGCCTTATTGGTGTAACATTATTAATGTAATTTTAGGATTTAAACTCTTTTAATAGGTATGTAGCATTTATAATGTTTCCATATTTTTTATACCCTATTTGTATTGGCTATATTGATTACATTCTTGCATAGACTCATGTACAAGCCAAATTATGTGGTATATGAAAATTTTGTTAATGCCATCTTGTCATATAGTTGCTTGTTGAATTTTATTTTATTTAGGAAATTTTGTATTATAATTATGTTGTGCATGCATAATTAAAATTTCCTAATCTTATAGCATTAGTCTTGGCCTTTCATCAACTATCTATGGTAAGGACTCTTAATGGAATGAATTATGATAAATGAAAAGAGTTTTTGAACATGTACCTAACAATTTTTAAGGAAGATTTGGCTCTCAGAGAACTAAAGCCAACTAATCTGTTGAATCTAGTACTGTAGATAAGACCTATCACAAATAATATTATAACTCAAACTGGATCTATTTAGCAATGATCAAATTCACTATTGAGAAAGGAATTAGAGAAAGTATCCTAGAAAAGGATATCACTACAGAATATGTGAAAGTTGTTAAAGAGAAATTCAATTCTATCCCTCTAGCTCTAATATGTTTTGAGTCCAATAATCTTGAAATATCTTCTGAAATTTTGGTGGTTGGATTTTCGTGCAACTATTCATGTTGCTAATTCTTTAAAGGGGATAAAAAATTAGCAGATCCCAAAGTAAGAGAGCGAAGACTATCTTGGTAGAAGCAAGGAGTAAGATTAAAGTTTAATATATAGGATTAGTTCCTTGTGTTTATCTTCTAGGCATATTTTTTATTTGAATAATGTCATTTACGTACCTTCAACAAGAAGGAATTTAATTTTCAGTTCTATCTTGGATAATTCTAGTTATTCTTTTTAGCAAGCAAGTGGAAGGATTGAGATTTATTATGATTCTACTATTGTTGGTATTAACACTTTACAAAATGGTCTATATTGTTTGAATTTGAATGATTGTCTTGTTGTATCTTCTGATCTTCCCATCAATATTGTAATTAGGCATAAATTCCTAAAACGAGTGAGAACTCCTCCATTTTGTGGCATTGATGATTATGCCACATTTCTAAGGAGAGATTAGAAAGATTAGTAAACTAGGGTGTGTTATTAGATCTAGATTTCTTAGATTTTGAAACATTTTTGAGTGTGGGGTTGTAAAGCATTCCCTTTTGAAGAAATTAGACTCTAGAAAAATCAATAAATTCTTCATTAGGTACTGTACTAAATCAAAAGGTTGCAATTTTTTTATCCTACTTATAGTACTAAGATCATCAAGTCTAATTGGGCATACTATTTTGAGGGTGACTTGGATAGTAGGAGTTCGATGCCTAGGGTTATCAATATGCATGATAAGGCCAACATCATGCCTATACCTATTCTAATTCTTTCACCCACTAGAGCAGACAATGCTGACAATTCAGTTTAGACAAATGAAGATCCTCATGTTGAAGAAGTTGATTAACTAGCCATTGAATTAGGATATTCTCAAAGGATCTGGAGACTTACAATACTGAACAACTATATTATGTATTTGTAGGAGTTTGAATTGAACATTGTTGATGTGATAGATCCCATTTCTTTAAATAAGTAATGTCAAACCCTCATTCTTTTAAATGGCAGGAGGCTATGGATGATGAAATTTCCTTTATGCATCACAATTATGTGTGAAAGCTTGTTAAGTTACTAGATGGATACAAGCCAATCAATTATAAATGGATGTTTAAAACCAAATGAAACACCACTAGTGAAATTGAAAGGTATAAAGCCAAACTCATAGCTAAAGGCTACAATAAAAAAGAAAGCATTGATTATATAAAGACCTTCTTTCCCATGTCTACTAAGGATACCTTCAAAGTTGTCATGGCTCTTATTGCATAGCTTAACCTTTAACTTCATCAAGTGGATGTTAAGACTGCTTTTCTAAATAGAAACCTGTACAAAGAAGTTTATATGACTCAGCCAGATAGTTTTGTTAAAACCAACAAAGAGCACTTGGTGTGTAAACTATAAAGATCCATCTATAGGCTAAAGCAAGATTCCAAGTAGTGGTATCTAAAGGTTTATGAGTTCATTACCTCTTTTAGGCTTGTTGAGAATGTTTCGGCTCAATTTATCTATCAGAAATTTGATAAGGGTAATTTTATCATCTTATTGCTCTATGTTGATGACATTCTCTTGGCTAGCAAGTCAATCAATTTCCTAGATAAGTCAAAATGCATGTTGTCATGCCATTTTGATATGAAAGATTTTGGCGAAGCATCTTTTGTTTTTGGAATTCAAATCCCTCATGACAAAACTCATGGTATTTTGGGTTTGTTCCAAGCCAATTATATTGAATAGGTTCTTAAAAGATTTAAAATAGATACTTGAGCTTCCAATCTAGTGCCTACTCAGAAAGGTGATACGTTGCCTCAACCATAATGTCCTCAAAGTGATATTGAAAAGATTGAAATGGAAAATATTCCTTACATTTCCGTTGTTGGTAGTCTTATGTATGCACAAGTTTGCATTCATCCAAATATAGCTTTTTTTATTAGTCTGCTTGGAAAATACTTAAGTGACCCTAGGATGGATCATTAAAATATAGCCAAGGAGGCAATGAGGCATTTTCAAGGTATCAAGAATCACATATTGACTTATAGATAATTTAATTCACTTAAAAATATTGGTTATTCAAATTTTGATTATACCTCATATATAGATGATCATAAGTTAACATCTAAATACATCTTTATGATGTCTGGAGGAGCTGCTTCATGGACAAGTGTTAAGCAGACACTCATAATTGCCTCAACTATGAAAGTAGAGTATATCACATGTTATAAGACTACTTGTGAGGTTGTATGGTTGAGGAAGTTAATATCTGGCATGCATTTAGTTAATTCTATATCACGACCTCTACCAATCTTTATTGTGATAATTCTTCTACTATATACTTCTCTTAGAATCATAGGAATTCTAGCCGTACTAAATATTTTGACGTTAAAATCATATTCATTAGAGAGAAAATTGTTAAATCTTAGACTCACGTTGAACACATCCCTAATGGAGACATGCTAGCGAATCTATTGAGTAAAGGCTTATTTGTAGGAATATTTAAGAATCAAGTAACTCATATGGATCTTGTTAAATCTTTTGATGAAGTCTTAGCTTAGTAGGAGTCTGAGATATGCTTGTTTTACTTGATAAATGTCTAAGACCACTTATGTAATAATTGCTTAGTTTAGATGTTGAAACATTGGTAATGCGTTTGATATATTATTTGTTTCCTTATTAGATTTAATGATTTGAGTTATTTCTCTTCTGAATTGTGATCGAAAGAATAACTTTATTTTATTGATGTTTGAGACCACTTATGCAATAATCACTTAGTTTGGATATTGAAACATTGATGATATATTTTATACATATATAAATAATTTATTTCCCTATTGGATTCAATAATTTTGAGTTGTTTCTCTTCTAAGCTGTGGTCGAAAAACTAACTTTATTCTGTCTTTTTCAAATTATAAGACAATTATATTTAAATATCACTTGTTTGCCTATTAGATTCAATGATTTTGTATAGTTTCATTCTTTGAATTAAGTTAAAAGCTTAATGTATACTAATTGCTCAATTATTGTTGTTTCAAATATTCTATATAATTAATTAATGTTATCCAAGTGGGAGATTTTTATATTAAAATAAAATAAATAATTTATTTTAATGTATTTTTATGGATTAGCATTAATTAATTTACTAGAATATTTATTTAAGTAATTAGTTTTATACTTTAACATTAAGCATAGAACAGATTAGACCCTGGTTTATTGTGTATGATCCGTGATAGGTTGAATCATACATAAGTCCATATGGGTAGAGGTCCTAACCTACAGTCCTTTAGTAGTAAGTGATTTCCTATCACAAGTTTAACCTTAAATAGAAAGATTAAGGTTGTTATTGTTAGTGTATATGCCCTAAAACCAATTGTATTGGTGATTGTAATTTTGAATCATATTATTTTAATGGCAATTCCAATTATTATATTTATATATATTATCTGTGTAATATATTCAATTATAATAATAACCTTAGAATAATTGTATTCTTAAATGTCCCTAGTCATATATCATTGTGGATTAGGTTGCTTTGATATGTTAAGACTAGCATGTGTGAAGACTTATATGGGATATTAAGTTTACACATGAGTACAAGTTAGAGAACTTGTATACTGGACCGACCCATATTAAGAACACTACATGGATCGTTATATGAGTGTCATAAGTGGTTCTTAGTGATCATTATTAATATGGTCCTTTGACCTGAGATCACCAAAGTTCCCTACATGTGAGTTTCATATTTTGATACTATTCTATGTCACTAATGGTTAAGTGAATGCAAGGGTAGATATTGGATATGTCACATATCATGCAGAGGGATTTGTGTGATCAAGATGGGATTTGTCCCTCCTATATAACAAGAGTAACATCTATGGGCCCTTTGATTAAGTAAAGCTAAGAAAATGTATGGCCATGCTCAGATGAATTGACATGAGATGTCGGTTACATTTGTTTCAGTCAGCTTACTTAGGAATCGAGAAACCTTAAGATTGGGCTATACGGGAATGACACGGTCCATGTCTCGTGCTTAATCTAGATGTATAGGACAAAAGGACATAAGTGATAATCACGTGTAAAGGTTTAGTCAAATCACCGACTTTCTCATTACTTGGGTAACAATGATGTGTTGCTAGACACCAATCATTGTTTATGATTATTGATATGATTAATTATCATTACCAACGTAATGAGAGCCTGTAGGGTCGCACACTTAGAGCCTAGTGAATTTGGAATTAATGGACCAAATTGTTTGGGCTTAATATTTGGGAATTCATGTTATAATTATACATGGAATAAAGCCCAAATAGGTTAGGTTTTTCTATGCACCTATTTAAATAGGCTTATGGGGAAATAATAGGATTGCTATTCTTTATTCACGCACCCCAAGCAAAAGCATAGAAAACCCTAGCACCTCTCCTTTACCAAAATCTCTGAAGAGGCGTAGCTAGCACTACGAGGTATAAGGAGATCAATTCCAACCGGTGTGTGTAGCAGACATTCATCGGTGATTCACGGGTTCATGTGGATACCACAGAGGTGCAGCCACATAAACGTTGTACTGGTGATCTGATTTACTGGTTTCCATTCCGGTTCGTGATTTGGAAGTAGATCGGATTTGCTGTAGCGGTCAGGAGATTTTTGCCGAAAGGTATAAATCCTAATCTCTAATCTATGGCGTTCTAAATTCGCATGGATCCTTGGTGGAAATCGTGCAAAAATTTTATTCCGCTGTGCATGTATGATGCGCGATTTCCAGCAGTTATTCAAATGATACATAACAAGGATTACCACTCCTAAAATATTTTCCCCCTCTATCTCTATCTGCATAATCTAAGAGGCAAAATAGGTTACAACTTTACTTATCACAATCATCCAAGTCAATTATGGCTACATCAAAATATGCATCAAGTACGCTCATAATTTTTATGATTAATTTGTATATTTATATTTGTTAATCAAACTTTCAACATTTTAGCCATTCACTAAATTTTTTATGCACAGTTGAAGATATTATTTGCATTGAAGTGAGTAAACACCTGAGCATCATAATAGAGGTAAATTCATAACTAGATTCATTCTTTAATAGAATTTTGTTCATTCAATCAACTAATTACTAGTTACACTAATAGCCATTGATTTTGAATGTCTTAAAAAATGTTTCTTTCACTTAATAAACTTTGATGTGAATGATTTATGGGTTATCTAATTTAGGGATTTACATTAGTGATGTGGATAGAGAAATAATGGTAAAGGATTATTTGCATCATTTGTATAGTTTAAGATGCTAATTGTGCACTTCTAAATGTTTAGGGTAAATTGTATTGACCTAAAGTTAAGGGAAGTCTATTACATTTTACCACAAAATTTTATATAAAAAATTAAAGCATATAAAGCATGTAGCATTAGTAGAAAGTAGAAGCAAAGAACAAAACAAAGTAAAAGCATTAAAGCATAAAACAATATTAGTTAGAAGATGAAGCAAAGAATTAAAAAAAAATAAAGGAAAGGTAAGCATATTTAGCTAGGAAAATGCAAAAGAAGAAAATAGGGGTAAGGTGATTATTGTGAATAGGTAATTAATAATACATTAATAGATTTGCAAATGGTAAAAAATTACAGAAATTGATGATTATTTAATTTATTGATATGATTAACAATACATGAAAGCATACAAAAAATTTTCCCATGTAAAAGTATTCCACCTATCACAAACTTGTATAAAAGTGGAGCAAGACAAGGTGTTATAAACCAATAGCTCTTTAATCGAAACTATACAACACATATTTGCTACTCTTGGCAAATATGTGAGCTTTTCTATTTAACTCACATGACACTCCCATAATAGATAATAGAATTCATAAGTTTATAAGTGAAAATCATATATCACTAAAACACTTACACATATTGAGTTGCAATATCACCCCATACATAGAGCCTCCCAGCAAAACGAGCCGAAAGGGAGAAATTTGAATACAGAGGAGGACACTTTGTTTGAGTGATATATGCCTTATTCTATAGTTTTGAATGTGTAGGTATGGCCATAAGTTAACATAATCGAGTCCTTGATTTAACACCAAGGCACCCTATCTAAACTTTACTAACACTCTACCCCTTAAAGAAAACTCACCTAGCATAAGTAGATATACTTTTTTCAAGTTATTATAAACCCTTTTTACAATGCTCTAGGTGTCTAATTCACACCAAAATACACCAACACAAAGATAAAAATATGAGAATCACAAATACAAGCTTTTCGAACTCTTTCAAACTCTTGAATCATGTCAAAATTACTAAAATATCCCTAAACGTAGGAAAATAAAAAAAATAATATACAAGTTAGATTAATCCTGAATTTCAACCATAAAAACTTTATAACATGCTTAATTTTTCACAAAATCTCATATTAAACTAAATATGTTTGCTTGTTGGACTGTTATAACTCTTAGTTTGTGATATTTTCCACCATTTCAAATGTCAATGCTCTCATTGATGCCTGAATCTAACATGCCTTCATAAAGAATTTACTTACTCTCTCTAAACTTCAACTTAGTTCTTTAAGTTACTACCTCAACCTCGCATACTTGCCTATTTAAGTGCTATCAATATTCCTTTATTTCAAAGTTAGGTTATTGTCTTTGCAACATTGATATTAACAAGTATCTTACACCTAGTGTCCTATTGTATTGGTGCAAGAGCTAAAACTTATGCTTAATTTATGCATAAGCCCTATAACCTTGCCAACAAGTCTATTTGTCTTGCTTTTAGTCAATTCATAACACTTTGCAATGCTACTTTCACACTCAATTGGATCTTTTGATCCTTTCTGAATCGATACCTTTTAGCATCTCATTAAAGATTATAGCCCACCTTTCAGAGTTAACACACTCTAGCATCACAGTCCTCATGACCCCTCTTATCTTAGGTGATATCTAATAATGTCTAGGCTCCTATAGTCCTTACTCGAGTACATCCTCTAATAACTTCCACAAGCATATCCTCTAATGGCTCTTCCCTTCAATATCTTTAGGAAAGTTAAACATAAAGTCCTTTCACACTCTAGCTCAAGTTTCATTATACTTGTGCATGAGCAAATGTGAACTCATGATCATTACCATAAAATCTCTCAACCCTATCACTATGTGGTGCTAGTTTGCTACCATTCATCTGAATCTTTATTATCACTCCATAAGACAATTATATAGCCTAACCTATTATATTGAAGAATCTTGTGGAAGATTGTGCACTCTCTATCATACCTATGGATTATGCACATTACATTGATTCCACTAAATCTCCACTTTGCCCATAGGCTATGCTCCCCTAAGTAACATGAACGATCTTTTCAGATTGTCTTGACATAATTTTGGACTGCCCTCTTTAGAGCAATCCACTCAATACATTACTCTAATGTGCTATCTTTTAGAATATGTCCACCAACTATGGTCATGTATTTTTACAAGACCAAGGTTTCACTTTTCGACTCCAACACACCTTTCTAAAAATAGTTAAGCATTTTAGCAGAACCAATGCTTTTCCCTATAAATTAGCCATCAATTTACTCATCCCTTTCAATGATCATTTACATCTTTCAACGTCATTACTATGAATAAGTGCATAACTAACATTTTGCACACACAAGTAAGCCCTCTAACATAAATGATTGCATTCAATGTACCAATTTATAGTCATTTGAATGCATTATCTCTCTATATACTAGCTTCTCAAACTAATCCAATCTTTTGCACCTTCTAATTAAGTGTTTAGCAATAACTCCTTCGAGTTTAAGAATGATAACTTTGCACATTCCTTATATAGCATTGGAAAAGTTGTATCTAAATCAATTATAACCTACTTAATCTTGGCCTTTTGGTATAGATTGAGCTTTGATACCAAAAAGTTATAAGCTAGTAGCTCTCTAATCAAAACCAAGCAACGCATATATGCAACTCTTAGTAAACATGCTACCTTTCTCATTAAATCCACATGGCACTTTTAGAATAGATAATGGAATTTATAAATTTGCAAGCCACAATCATATGTCACTAAAGCACCCGTATATACCGAATTATAAGATCGCCTTACATATAAAGCCTCCAAGCATAATAGGCTAAAAGGGACAAATTTGAATAAGGAAAGGGACACCCTATTCACTTGAAAAATATCTCATTCTATAATTTTAAGAGTATAAGGGATGGTCATGAGCTAACACACTTAAATCTCTAGCTCAATGCTAAAGTGCCCCATTAAGCCTTCTCAACACACATATAGGACAAGGGGAATGGGTGCATTTAACCCCTGCAAAATATTATGTAAGTTAGTAAAACTTTATGTTTTAATGATATAAATTTTCTTGTAGTGTATATAATTAATTTTTTTTTCAATAATTCAAGACGAGGATGGCTAAGCTAACAATCTAGCATGCTAATGAGAAAAATATTTATTATTTTATTTCCCCTTATTTTATATCTTTTAGGTGTTACATATGCTTAATTTTACAAAATAGGCCTTGTTTTATAATTTTATATTGATTTTACAATTTTCTGAATTTATTCAGTAAACATTAGATTCTGACACTGTTTCTATTTTTCAGTCATAACTTAAGCTACAGATCTTGTATTGAGGAAAACTTTATACTGATAGAAAGTTAAAAGAAATATCTACAAATTTTATGTTTTGAGCAAAGCCATTTCGGATTCCTTCAAGCCTTTACTTGGCCGACAATCTAAAGTCGTAATTCTATCCCAGCTGAACCTGTTCCTGTATTTGGATTATATCTGGAGCTATAGTGGTCCGAATAAACTGATTCAAGTGCCTAAATTCTCATAAGACGTTTATGGATCTTCTAGAAGAAATCAATTTCATGGACTTATTCTGCTTGGAATTCAGACCAACGAGATTTCACTATTGGACCTTCTAGAAGAAATTGCTAAGTTTTATAATCCAAATAGGAGTAGGATTAAAAAGCTTTAATTTTTGTAATCCTAAGAGGACTAGGATTAGGATTCTATGGGTTTTATTAGATATAAATAGAGATGAGGGGGAAGGCAACAAATCAAACAATCATAAAATTCAGATTACACACAGCAGCCAGCTCCCTTCTTCTTCTTCTTCTTCTAGCTCTCTTGTTCATTATCAATGGAGGGCTAATTTTCTAAGATTAATTCAAGGAGTTTGAAGATCTTCTCTTGAGGATTATGAGATCATGCTTTGTAATGTTGATATTTCTTAATTAATTTTCCTCTTTCTCTATTTAATTGTGCTAAATTCTTGAGATTCCTTGTATTGGGTGTTGATTTGATATAACTAATGTTCATCCTTGTAGTTTCTGAATTCTTTGCCATTTTATTATGAAATTATGGTTGATAAATCATAGTTTTATGCATAAGGACAGAGGGTTAAGGGATTAATTTGAATATTTCTAATTTAATTTCTCAAATTAAATGAATTCTAATTATAAATTAATTTCGATCTAGTTTAGGGATTATAGCGATTACTTAATTCAACTAATTCTAATTGATCAAATCCTAGGCGATTATCTTGCATAGAATTCATGAATTATTGCAGGGATTCTAAATAATTCAAGGTTGAAGAATTAATTAGAAAAAGTTAAATCCTAATTAATCTATGATTAATCTAATTTAGGACTCTCAATTTTCTTGAATCAACTATTTGAATCCATTGGATTCTCTTATATTTTATTTCTATTTTACTTTTATTTTAAGCTTAAATTCGTGCTTATTAATTGTTTGAATTCTTGTAACCAACCCCCTAATGCTAATTCTATTATATATACAACTTATTATTGCATTAATGCATTCTGACTTTAATTCTATTTCTATATACATTTTGTTATCATTATATTATCATTCTATTTGCATTAGTTCTTCATGTTTTCATTGCATAAATAATTTATTAATTGTGCACATATTGTTAGAAAAATTATTTAGGAAAGATAAAATTAAAGAATCGTTAAGGGTACGACCTAGTTGTACTATTATATAACATTATTTTTCAGCACACCAATTTTTATATAATTTTGGTGCATTGTGGTGTGCACATCACATGCCCAATCTAGTGTATCATCCGTTAGCTCGCCTAGCATTTTTGTGTAGATCGATGGAGCTACTATCATCAATAAGGTGCTTGGCACTCATCGAGGGTACATGAAGGTGATCAATCATGTGTTGGTTGGCAAATGTACTATTTAGCAGGCACCTCTATCTTCAGTGTGAGCCCCTATTATATGTCTTAAGTGGGTGAGTTACAAGAGTAGCTGCAGCAGAGTTGAAAGCAGTTTCAACAAAGCCAGTTGTTGATTTAGAAATAGTAATAGCAGATGCACCAGTAGTTCAGAACATACTTGATGAAGCTTACTTCTTTATTCAAGCAATAAGGTCTTATGCTACCTGTGCCTCTATTCGCTACTGCACTACCTAGACTAAGCAGATTTGCAGTTGCACCCTCGGCCCAGCCATTAGATCCCTCCTAAGCACCACCTCTATGCATCATCCGCATTGTCAAGATGATAATGGTGATGATAGTCCTGGCATGAATGACAATACATCATATTATATGCATCTTCCTTCCCTTTAGATTTCATATTTATGATTTTTTTTATGTACAGATATTTATATAAATTATATATAAAAAAAATTTTATATATGTCTAAACAATTATACAATTATTTTATGAATATTTAATTTTTTATATGGATCATGTGATTATATTACACATTACTATTAGTACCATTGGCATATTTTATTTGTACAATTTAAATTAGATAAAATTAATTTAAAAAATATCAAATTAATTTAATTAAATTGAAATAAAATATATTATTATCTATATTATTAAATATAATATATTAATTTAATTACATTTTTTGATAAAAAATTAAAATTCAAACTTTCAATGATGACATAGTTATCGCAATAAGTTGAATATAAAAATAAAAAATAAAATAAAATAAAATGACTTTTAACTATGACAAAGTCATTGCTAAAAGATTCATTTCTTTTTTTATTTTTTATTTTAAAGTATACAGTGACAACATTGTCATAGCTAAAATTCAAACTTTTAGTGATGATAAGATCATTACTAAAAAAAATCAAATTCAAAAAATTTTGAATTTTGAAAATGGTTTCTACGATGACATATTTGTTATAGAAGAGTGGACTTTTACCAATGACTATTTGTCGTTGGTGTTGATGCTTTCATTAATGAACATATACTGATGACATCTTCTATAATAATTTTTTCTTTCTGCAGTGACTAAGTCATCTACAACAATGACAAATTTTGTCACTAAAGGTCTTTTTTATTATAGTGTGTCCTTATTTTCTTGAATTATTTAAAAAATAAAATGACATAATTAGATATTCCATATCGGTTATATATTAGAAATGACATGAAATATTCAATGTTTGATGTAAAAATGTTAACGATAAAATATAACATGTCAATTGATAAATAATTATTTTTTAAAAACTTTTTCACATTGGTTTAATACAACTAATTGATGTGGTTTCATAATTTTTTAATGCAAAATAATAAGTGCCTAAATATGAGAAATATAGTTTAATATATCGATTATTATAATAAACAAATATCATAACATAAAGATGTTAGTTTTTAATATCTTGGGTTTTAAATGTCTTAGTAGCTAAATAATATAAGCTTCGTATTGTTGAAAAGTAAATGCAATTCAAAAGCAACCCAAAGAGGATATTAATTTAGTTTTTATCCCTACTATCACTAAAATCAATAAAGATGCAACCTCTCTTTCAAAAGAATCAAATAGAAAAAAAACATGTATTGTTAAAAGTGCAAATACTAGGTTTTGTTTAAACAACTTCTTTTAATAATAGGCAGGGAATAAGTGAAGTAATAGTAAATTAATTGAAAAGGAAATTAAATGCAAATAATATTTTATGTTAGAAAATTGAACTTTGTAAAGTATAATAAACCTATTCATAGAAACTAAGAAGATGATAGAATTTGAAATCCATAATAATGGCTTGTTTAAAATTAACTGTAACATAATAAAGTTCTAATGATAACTATGTTTTTGACTTAAACAAATGTAGAAATTGAGAAAAGGAAAGGAATATAATCAAATAGTTTGATGCCTAAGCTATCATGTTCATAAAAATTTATGACAATATTTATAAGTTTTATGTCAACTTAGTTACTAAAGCAAACAATTTTAAAGGATAACACTACATGGATATCATCAGACAACAAGAATCCCTTTAACCTAAAACTTGGTACACATATAAAATTGAAAATAAAGAAAAATTGAGTATTATATGAGAAATTACAATATTACAAATATAAAATTAATTGAGTACATCTAACTTTTATTCTTCTTTGTATTTTTATTTTTACCTTCTTCATCTTAATGCAAATTTTATGTCAAATAGCTTTTGTTATTTTTCTTCACTCTTTTTAAAAAATTTTCCTTCAAGGTCTAATCTTTTCCAAAGCCTAAAAGAAAATTTTCTTTTTTTTATTTTGTTATACATCCAATTCCATTTTTTAGTAAACTTAATTATCAACCTATTTTTTTAAAAAGATGAACTGTAAAGGATTATACTTGTTTTCCAATAAAAACAATGTAAAGATAAAAAAAGCTTCATCTCCAATGTTATAATATTTTTTCCTCCAAGCTTAATTTATGGGTAAATCAAGTTGATAAAGATTTAAGTTATTTTGAAATGGTTGTGTTAAATATTTCAAGATTGATGGTTGAAGTGGTATTTGATAGAATTGAAGATAATATTTATCTATATAACAATCTTGATTCATACTATAATAATTTAGTTATGTAGTTATACTTGTTACAAGAATTGGAGACTTATTTTGGATAGGATGAGGTTGTAGGATTAACTAGTTTGGATAATTTGGATTCAAGGAAAAATTATTGAGCATATTCTAGGATGAGTGCATAATCCTACTTTAACTTGTAATAACTACATGCACATTTTACATTTTGAACAATATGGTTGTTAAATAAAGTGTTTAAAGTAAATTTACCTAAACTAAAATTTTTTTATGATTATGTTATTGTTTCAAAGTAAAAACCTTTTTTAGGACTAACCCAAAAAGGAAAATTTTCAACTTTTTAACAAAAAAATTCCTAAAAGTGGACTTTTTTAGCAAAATAATCAACAATAAACTTGTTACAACAATTAAATACAAAAAAAATCAACATCACAACACATAAAATAATCACAATTAACAAAATTAAATCCAAAAAATTATTAAAAAAATGCAACTTTTTTTAGCCGTTCCCTAAAAGGAAATAAATTTCTACATTGAATCCTTTTTCAAAAAATAATCAATATTATAGTGTCAAGCACAAAATTAATCAACAATACAATACATAAAATAATCATAAACCACAAAAGTAAACCCCAAAAATCAAAAGAAAAATGCAACTTTTTTTTGCCTTACCTTGAAAGGAAAAAAATTGCTTGTTTTTCTGAAGAAATCCCTAAAAGTGAATTTTTTTTAACAAAATAATCAACAATACAATCATCAAACATAAAAATAAACAATACAACAATCAACAATGCAACATATAAAATAATGACAAATCATAAAACTAAACCTAAAAAAAAGAAATTGAAAAACTACAAAAATAGCATGAAAGAAGGAAAACTTGCCAATTAAAATGTAGAGCAACACAAGGCAAAGGCAATGGCAGTGATAAGGGTAACATAGTGGATGGAGGCAATGTCTACATGTAGTAGCGCTAGAGTGAAAAGGGAGGGAGAGGAGAAAAGGAAAGGGGAAAATGAGGGGTATGGTATTATGTTTTGATATATAATTGATGTTAGCAATAAAATTAACAATGATTAATTCATCACTAATTATTATTTAATGACATGGTGCATTTTAATTAGCAATGGAATTAGCGACAAATAGTGTGACACCTCTTGCTAATTTTCAAGAAAAATTCAATTCACCACTAAACAAAATTTTAAATGTTCATGTACAAATTTATCACTAGATCCATCAATGATTCAAAAACAATTTTTTTATTCCATTACTTACTCCATCATTGAATTTTACTAATGAATTTAGCAATGGATATAACTTTTAGTTGGAAAATTCTATAAATCAAATATAAATAGAGATGGATGGGTCAAACCCATCGCTAAATTCACAATATAAATATAACTCCTAACATCTCATTTGCTAATGAAAATTTCATATATAAATCCTTCACTAAATGCAGATTTTCTTATTGTACTAATCTTATTTGTTTCTTTTAGATTTCACTACAAAACCCCCGATTGATACATTCTACATTTATATATTAAATTCTATCATCTTGAGTTTGACATAAACTTGTTCTAACTACATGTTAGAGTAAGTCTAGTAATAAATTTTTTTTTAAATAATGTGCATCAAATTTTTGGCACCATTATTAAGGAATAGATTATTCAATTTTTTTTATTTAATTTTGACCTTTCTTTCGTTAGTTTTTTTCTTTAAAATTTTTTTAGATTTTTCAGTAGTGATAATTGCTGAAATGTTCGGTGGAATTTAAAGATGAAACTATATTATTCCAAGTTTCATCATTTTCACAGGGTTAGGAATTTTTTAAAAATATTTTTCTGAATTTTTATTGATTTTCTTATGCGGCCTCTTTTCTATTTTCACTTACTTTTGTTATTTTTAATTCTCTAGCTGTCCATCTCTCTGCAGTGCAATAAATCACGAAGAGAAATCTATTTGGGACTCCTAAAAATAAGTAAATGAGTTTTGCGATAGAATTGAGACGAAAAGGCATCACAATGTAAAAACACGTCGTTTTAGTAGCACTGTTTGAGATGGAAATTTCGCAACCCATTTTTAATTTTTTTTAAAGTTGTTTTTTCTTTAAATTCCCACGTGATTTCTAAAAAAATAAAAATTAATAATATAGATCTTAAATATTTTAAATTAAAGAAATTAATTTTTAAAAATTATTTTTAAATTCCTTCAAATTTTAAAAAAATAACAACAAAGTTTTTTTAATTAATGAAATTACTGTAAAGAGAATATATTTTTCAAAATTCCTCACAGTTTTATAAAAAATTAAAAACTAAAATTTATAATATAGGTTTTAATTTTATTAAAATTCATTCATAATTTCAAAAAAAAATTTAAAAATTAAAATTAATTAATAAATAAAAATTAATTACATATTTTATAATTTTTAATTGAATAAATTGATTAATTTTTTTAAAATATATCTTCTAAAATTTCTCAAATTTTATGCAAAAAATAAAAAATAAAATTAATGAATGAATTATAAAATTTAAAAAAATTATATATTCTTTTACTTTTGTAAATAAATGAAATTAATATTAAAAATGAAGAATTTGAAATTCTAATGCAACAACAAAAAACCTAAAAATATTGTTTTATTTTGGGCGAGTGATATATTGTGAAAAAATTTTCATTCTAATTCTTCCACAAATGAAAATAAAAAATAAATTTCCTAAATTTTAAATTTGAGATGGAATTGGGATGGAACAAAAATTGCAAAGGAAATTCCACCTTAATTTCATTGTAAATTTCAAAAGACTTTCAGGAAACAATAGCAACGGAGACTCCATCATAACTCCATTTAAAATTGAGACAGAAAATTTTCCATCCCAAAATTCTACTCATTTTTTTTTATAGTAAAAGCATAGTATTTATGATCCATATTTTTATCTTGTAATATAATACACCTCGTAAATATCATCAATAGTATATTGATAAATATTTATTACATATTAGTATATATTTATTACAAGTTAGTCTTCGAATCTTCTCTCAATTGGAGAGTTCTTGTCATATCACTTTCCTATTTGATCCCTGGCATAGTTGTCATCACTCTCTATTTTTCCTTCCCAAAATTTTATTAAAACCTAGGCCACTCCACCTTCCTCCACTCCTTCAAAAACACTGCCAGCAACATTTCACTATAGACTCATGATTCACTTCTAATCAATTTTAATCTACATATAGCCTTACGCATGCCTATCTTGTCATTTCATCTCACAATATACTAATGAACATTTTCCATTACAATTCCTAAATCCTTTCCTTTCTAAGTTTACTAATATTTTCAAATGAAAAGTTTCATGTAACCTGGTCATACAAGTAATTAAGTGATTTCACTACTTATTACAAGAAAAGCATCTCAGCTAAATCATATATATGCCACAATGACAACCAGGGTGACAAATTCATCCACTAGTACCCTCGATGATGAAGATTTGGTGGAATTAACCAATACACCTATCAAGTTGGTTGGTGTTACCTTTGTTGGAAAATTTTTCAATGCTAGGTGACAAAAAAAAGATGTTGTCCACAATATGATTCATAAAAGTTAGGCACTACCGGCTGATCTACCTATTGGTGATGGCGGGATAAGCACTTTCATTGTCATAGTTCCAATAGAAAGTAAGGCTACAGAAATTGAAGAATATTCCCAATGGAATATATTAGGTAATCTTTTCAATAAAACGAGATGGACTCAATCAACTAGTCTTGCCGATGTTAACATGATAAAGGCTTCCTTTTGGGTCCAAATACATAACTTTCAATTATTTCACAAAGGATAGTATAAGGAAGATTAGAGAACCTAAAGGAATAGTTATGCAGATTAACAATCCAATTCTCTAGGGCAATATTCTTAGACATTTCTCATGAGCGAGAATTTGTATT
Organism: Sindora glabra; assembly: GCA_020226215.1. NCBI lineage: Eukaryota > Viridiplantae > Streptophyta > Magnoliopsida > Fabales > Fabaceae > Sindora > Sindora glabra. The sequence continues at coordinate 13,517,956 of CM035225.1, read as the reverse complement.
GATCTCCTTAAACTATTGTACATGGTCATATACAATGGTTGAAACAACCCTTCATTTGGTATAGGTATGATTATGGGCTGTGGATTACAGAGTGGATGTCCCTAACATCGTTTTAGAGGTCAAAAGATGGTGAGGTATATAGCATTATCCGCTATAATAGCATTTCTTGTCCTTTTCTAGTTGTTTCATCAACTAATCCATGTTTCAATGTCTAGCAAGTGAAGGGTAATGCAAATTGCATGCATATGGCATTGGATCTAGGTATTAATAGTTATAAGGCACTTCAAGAAGAAATTCTATCAAAAGCTTACAAATGGTACTTGGACATGAAGTTCCAAAGATTGCACATTCCTTAGTTTAAAAGCTAGAAAAATGGTTATAGATATGGCTAAAGTAATTTTTGTGGGGCCAAGTACGCTACAGGAGAGTGGCTTGAGATGTGAGGGCCTGGTGTCATACTATAATAGGAGTTTCAATGCTGCTTGATACTCCATCTTTTGTTATACCTATAACCTTCTTTTATTCTACTTGTAACCATGGAACTTTGTTATAGCTGATGCCACTGCGTGTGCATTGATGTAATTATACTCCCTTATTTTAATAGGAAGTGTTAATATACACTTTAGGTAGAACCACTAAGGTGAAGCATGGATTGCTATGTAAATATTTTGTTTGACCTTTAAAGGACTATTGCTACTATCATCATGTAATCTGTGACACTTGCATTAAATAGGAATCTTTTCAGTTATGCCTAATCAATGGTGACTCAACAACTATTTTTAGATACCAGGCATCAATACTATATTGGACTAGTGTTTACTTGGACATTTCTTTTACTTAATCTTGTTGGAAAATGCTACTATACTCATGAAATTTATTAATTTAATCACAAAGGTCTGTCAAGTGGGGAGGTAAAACTTAGGTTGTATTGCTTGTAGGCTAAACATAACCAATATGAATATAAAACTTAGCAGGCTGCATCATATGAGTAAAATTTATGGATATGAAACGATTAATATGAAACAATTAAATTGGTGAACAATTATGTATCCTAATCCTCTTTGGTTCCTTACTGTGAAGCTTTACATGCTTGCTTCTCAACATGAAATTTGCCATTTTAGCCATCATGTATGGAAATTCATTAACTTGTTGTCCATAATCACTAATTTGTTGGCTATCACGTATGTAATTCCATTTTAATTACAACCTTTTGAAATTCTTTTTTGTTCTGCATGCTTTGCCTCTTATGAAAATATTATCAATGAACTCAACATAGGAAACAATGTCACCAATATTTTTAAAAGTAACCCTTTTTAAAGATTGTGTTAACCTGTCATATATATTCCTAGAAATATAATCTAAAGCATCCCATATAATGAAAGTCAGACATTTATTTCATTGAAAATAATGAAATGTAACATTGTACATATTGTTTCCAACTTAACTACCATGCATAATTTTCCTAAAAGGATCTACTCAGCAAGCACTATTGCATCTTCACTAATTGAAACATTATAGGATATTGCAAGGATTTGTCAGTTCATTAACTTGAAATAGAGATAGCTTCATTCCTTAACTAAGAGTGGATTTCTATAGTTGTCTTCACTAGAGCATAGACACATAAGCAATGGGATTTGATTTAGAGAGGCTGTCAGAGACAAGTCTTTTTGCTTGGAACCCTTATCTTTTGTTTGCAATTGTTGTCTTCTAAGATATCGCCCTCCTTTCATCAATGGATACATAGCAAGGGATACGTTTTAGCCTTTTCTTGAATGCATTGCTTGCATGATGATCAACCTATTTACAAAGGTTAAGATATATTACTTGCAGGCTTTTGAACAACTTATGACACATATTTGTCTACATGAATCCTTCATAAATTTTGTTAATGTATATGTCCTAAAACTAATCATATGGATGATTGTAAATTTGAATCATGTTATTTGAGAGGTAATTCCAATTATCATATGTATACATATATTTTCTATATAACATATTAAATTATGATAATAATCCTAAAATAATTGTATTCTTAAATGTCCCTAGTTATGTATTATTGTGGATTGGGTTACATTGATATGTTAAAACTAGCATGTGTTGTGACTTATATGAGATATTAAGTTTTTGTGTGAGTACAAGTTAGAGAACATGTATACTAAACCGACTCATGCTAAAAACACTATATAAATCATTATTTGAGTGTCATGAGTGATTCTTAGTTATCATCATTAATATAGTCTTTTAATATGAGATTGCCAAGGTTCCCTACATGTAAGTTTCACATTTTGATACTATTCTATATTACTCATAATTGAGTGAATGATAGGATAGTTATTGGATGTGTCACATATCATATAAATGAATTTGTCTGATCAAGATGGAATTTATCCCTCTAATATAATAAGAGTGATATCTGTAGGCCCTTTAATTAAGTAAGGCTAAGAAAAGTGCATGGCTATACTCAAATGGATTGACATTGGATGTCAATTACATCTGCTTTACTCAATTTACTTAGGATTAAGAAATCTTCGAATTGGGCTATATGAGAATGACACGGTTCATATCCCATGCTCAACTAGATGTTTAGGACAAAAGGTTATATATGATGATCATATATATAGATTCAGTTGAATCACTGACTTTTTCATTACTTGGATAACAATGATGTGTTACTAAACATTACTCATTGTTTATGATTATTAATATAATTTATGATCATTGTCAATGTAATGAGAGCCTATAGGGTCACACACTTCGAACCTAGCAGATTTGGAATTGACAAACTAAATTGTTTAGGCTTAGTATATAGGAATTTCATGTTATAATTGTAAAGCTCAATTATAAGTCCATAATTATACAAAGAACAAAGCCTAATTAGTTAGGATTTTCTATGCATCTATTTAAATAGGCATGTTGGGTGTTAATATTCATTATTCATGAATCCCAATAACATAAAAAAACAAGCAACTTTCCTTAACCATAACCCTAGAAGGGGCGTAGCTAGTACTACGAGGCAAAGGTGAAGAATTCCAATCAGTGGTCATATGACGTTCACTAGTGATTCACGGGTTCGTGTGGATATCTTAAAGTTTTCGAATGAAAGCAAGTTGAAATGATGATCAATGATCAAGCCTTTGAATCATCTATAAAAGGTAATGACTAAATCCTTGTCCTGATCTAATCATTTCACATGGATCCTTGGTTGGAATCGGTTAAATTCTACTATAACTATTTAGCTCTCGATCCCAATAGATTTTTCATATAGAATAGAAGTATCCATAATGTCATGTTAAAGGTTTTACTAAGTATCCATTAAAAGAAAAGTAAGAGCACCCTTACCTCACTTTTAGAGGTCCAGTTTTAATCATGATAAAATGTTCCCACCTCCCAATACTGTTCGAAGGCTTGACAAGCACCTTTATTCCATAAGTCTTACAACTTGTCTTTATCTAGCATATAGCAACCTAAGAACAACATATTCCATGGTTGGAGATGCATTGAAAATGGAACATTGTTAGTTAATAAATAAAGGAATAAGTAGTCATAATGCCATCTTACAAGAGAAAGGGTTAATATATAAACACCAACCATATGAAATACATCAGGTAATTTGCTTTTAAGTGCAAAAAAGTACAAACCATTGAACCGCCTATTAGTAAAAGATGATACACATGTTTTATGAATGATATCTTCAATGCCCCGGCCTTCATCGTTAAATTTTACTCACATGAACATCTCTATATTTCATTTGACTACAAACCTTGGGTTAAGAAAACCAAATAAAAATTTAGCGGGATGAATAATCACCATAACCTATTTTGATGGATCGTAGCAAGTTTCAATTGAAGCAATAGGCAACGCCTAACGATACACATCAATGTGAATAAAGTAAAATTGCAAAATCATGAACTAAGAAGGAAAATTAATTAGTAGAACACACACACTAATATAGTCATTGAAAAATAGAAGTTTCACTACTATGATCCTTAAAAACAAAGCAAAAGAAAAGAAAAAAGAGGAGAAGTAGGATTTTGTATATTGAAAACTTTAGTTTCATGATACAAGAACCACTTCCTATTCAACTCAATCATGGATGAAGTAAATAGGATAGTGTTAGTAGTGGCCTTGATGGATGTTTGAAGGTTTCTTATGGATAAGCAACAATCTCTCTATAGAGACTTTGAAAAATATGTCTAGGTGGTTTACCTTGTATTAGTGTATATATAATTAATGATGCCAATTTCAGAACATGGATCAAGGCCTTAAAATTACATTGAGACAATAGATATCTAAGCTAAGGGTGTTGTATAAATCAAAATATACCAACCCTAATCAGATCAAAATTAATTAATGTAGAAGACTAAAGCCACCTTAGATTCCTAAACCTACCATTATACCTTAAACCCAATAAACTGCCTTCCCATTTCACTAACGACCTCTTTTGTAATTTTGCCAATAACAGAATAGGCCCAAGCAATAAAGAGGAAAATAAGCATGGAATCCAATAACCCACTAATGATTACTTTTGGAATTGTAATGTGAACCTAATACTTGATCAAAACATGCAAGTTAAGAGAAATGTACAATCTAATAGACATAAGCAATTAACTATTACTCAATAACAAGGTACAGGCAGATTCTATTGTGCACCTATTTAAATGGTTCATGGGCTACATGAACCTTATCCATATAAGCACTAATCACTACAAAATATGCAACAAATGTTGTCCTAATGGTAAAACTCTTAGTTGTACTAGTGGATGTCTTTTACATTGGAGGTAGAATATTAGTGATATCTAGAACACTTTCAGTTTGCAAAAAACACATATGCAGTGAAGTATTTATCAATGTAAACAAAAATATGAGACATAAAATTCAGTCATTCAGCCAAAGATTACTTGTTGTCTTATCTCCATGATTCCTCTAACATTACAAACCATAAGACCAAACATATCTATGGTAAGGAATGGGAAGAAGCCATACTACATTTCTATATGTTGCATAAATATAATAGGTATACCTTAGCTAGCTTGACATAGTAAATTTGTAGCCAAAATCTATCATTTTAGCTATCTTATTAACCAATGAATCAATGAATATCAAATCCATAGCCAAAGAGCTATTTCCATATCTGTATTTAAAAACATTGCCTAATCATAATTCAATTTAGTGCCACTAAGTTCTTGCACATATTACTTTCTGCTAATACATGTTTAGCAAGAAATAATTGAAGTAGGTTAAAACTTGATGATCGTTTAAAAGGATCAACATTGGACTATTCTATATCTTCAAACATCTTTGCACTAGAGTCATTACAAGGGTAAGCTAGCATGAAAAATTATAGCAGAACTAGCAAATTGCATAATTAAACAACCAATTGTAGTGAACATAACTTATGAAATAAGAGAGGAAGGAAAAGGAAGAAAAGAAGATAGCATATATAGAAAAAAATTGAATATATATACTTGGAGGCATTCAATGGATTTGGTAATATACATAACATGCATGTCCAGCCTTTCCAATGTGGACAGAGCACAACTGATGTGCACGCTGCAATACATCAAAATTGTATTAAAATTGGTGTGCTAAAAAGTAATGTTGTATAATGACATAATCAGGTCATACCCCTAGTGATCTTTTAATTTTATCTTTCCTAGATGATTTCCTAACAATATATATACAATTATTTAATTATTTATGCAATAAAAACATGAAGAACTAAGCCAAACAGAATGATAATGCAATGAAATAGAATGCTGACACAGAAACAAAATAAAAATAGAATAAGGATGTAGAATGCAATAATTGTGCTGTAGAATAGAATTAAAATTAGAGGAGGGAGGTGATTGCACGAATTAAACAATTAATAAGCATGAAATTTAAATCAAAATAGAAGCAAAATAGAAATAAAATAGAAGAGAATTCAATGGAATTAAATAGCTGATTCAAGGAAATTGAGAGCCCTAAATTGGATTAATCATATATCAATTAAGATTTGACTATTTTTAATTAATTCTTTAACCATAGGTTATCTAGAACCCTTGCAATAATCCATAAATTCTATGCTAGACAACTGCTTAGGATTTAATTAATTAAGATTGGCCAATTAAGCAACTATTACAATCTCTACGTTAGATCGAGATTAATTTAATAATAGAATTCAGTTAAATTAAGAAATTAAATTAAAAACCTCCAAATCAATCTCTCAACCCTTTGACCTTATGCGTGAAAATGTGATTTACCAACCACAATTCATTAACAAAAGAAATTAGAAATCACAAGGAAGAATATCAATTATACCAAATCAACATCCAACGCAAGCAATCTCAATAATTTGGCACAAGTAAATAGAGAAAGAAAAAAATTAATTAAGAAAAATTAATATTACAAATCATGATCTCATAATTCTTAAGAGGAAGGCCTCAAACTCCTTGAATCAACCACGAATTTAGGCTTCCATTGATGAAGAACAAAGAGAGCTAGAAGAGGAAGAAGGCCTTTTGCTAAATGATATCTGTAATCTAAATTATATGATTGTATGATATGTTGCCTACCCCCTTATCTCTATTTATATTTGATAAAACCCATAGAATCCTAATCCTAGTCCTCTTAGGATTACAAAAATTAAGGCTTTGCTAATATTATTCCTATTAGGATTATAAAACTTAATCATTTCTTCTAGAAGGTTTAGTAGTGAAATCTCGCTGGTTTGACTTCCATTTAATGAATGACCCCCAAAATGATGTAGTTTCACTAGTATTTTAATTTGAGTTGTAAGTTTAGATCTTAGCAAAATTCAAACACTAATTTCACCTTAATCGGACTTGTATAGTTCCAGATATAGCCCAAACACCAAAACTGGTTCAATTGGGATAAAATGATGCCTTCAACTTCTCAGCCACTTTTGACCTCTAAAATGTTTGAACTAAGCTTGGACCAAAAGATAAAAGTTGTAGATATCTCTTTTATATTTTCATCAATATAAAGTTTGCCTCAATATAATATCTAAAGCCCAAGTTATGGCTGAAAAATAGAAATAGTATCAAAATCTAGCATTTACTAAATAAATTCACAAACTTACAAAATCAATCCAAAATTATAAAATAAGGCCTATTCTATAAAATTAAGCATATATAATACCTAAGAGAAATAAAATAAGGGGAATAAAATAGTAATTATTTTTCTCATCAAATTTCCCCACACTTATCCCTTGCATGTCTTCGTGCAAGACAAAATTTTATTTAAAACTAAGACAAAAGACTTTATTTTCCAAAAACTTTAAATTCATAAATCCATAAGCAAGAACTAACTAAAGGCAGCAAGAAACATAATACATCATGAAGAAAAATCTTAACAAACTTAAAGTTAATCGACTTAGTAACTTCATTCTAAAAGAGTAGATCAAATTGATATATTCTCATAGACTTCATTCTCCATCTCTCAAGTGTTTAGGCTAAAGTGTTTCATTCAAGTTCATTCCATGAAATTTTCTACCATAAGCTTGCTAATCATCTAATCTCCACTACTCGAATCACATGCATAACACAAATCAAAAGGACTTTATAAAGGTTGTGATGGGGTTAAGGAAAAGGGAAGGAAAAATAAGGATAAAAGAAGGTTAGAAACCAAAGAAATTAATAGAGCACTTGAACCAAAAATCATGTAGGAAAATTATAGACAACTATAACTCAATATATCAAGCTAAATTTAAACTCAAATACTTATCAACTTCTTTATTTTTTTTCTCTATCTCTTTTTTTGGTTTATTCTCTCTCTTTTTTCACTTTTCTTTTTTTATTTTCTTTCTCTTTATATTTTTTTTGCTCTTTTCTTTTTTTCTTTTTTCTTTTTTTTTGGACTTTGATTGAAATTTTTTTCAACTAACCTTTGATGACAACTTTTCACAATACATAGACTCATAACCCCACACTTATTTAAGAGCCCATCTCATAAAAATTCAAAAACTCTACTAATCCTTAAGGTTAGGCAAAGACATTTTTTTTATTTTTTATTTTTAAAAAAATATGTTCATGAGTTAATCAACAAAAAAGGCAATAAAGGCTAAAGGGGGTCTAATAAGGGCAAAAACTTGTTAAAAGGCAATAAAGACTTTATGGCTCTACCTTCAAAGAAAGAAAGAATGCCTCAATCATGTTTGTGCATGCATGTGTAAAATGTAATCTCAAAAAGATTCAAAGCAAGTTCTAGAAAAACAAATTATGAAAGAATATTACACAAGAAGGAAAGACAATATCATAACATAAATTTTCAATGAAAGGCTCAAAATCTCACAAGATGGTTCATGCTACCAATTTCAATCTACTAATTCAAAGTCTATCACTATATCAATTAATTTCAAGAAGCAAAATCATTCATTCAATCATGTTATAAATCTTATCTATCTTCAATCGAACCCTGCTCATGAAACTACAAAATCTCCATTAATGGAAAGCAACTAAAAAGGACTCAAAATTAAGTGAAAAATACATTTTTTTTGTTTTTTTGAAAAATATTGATTGAAAACATAAAGCATAAAGTAAAAACCTAAAGTCTCCCCCTCATACTTAAATTTTACACTCTCCTCAATGTAAAACAAATTAATATCATCAAGAATAATCATTAAAGAAGATAAAGGACATGGAAAATAAAAGAGAAGGGCAAGAGAAAGCAAATCTAAATTGCTTGGGTTGCCTCTCAAGAAGCACCTTTCTTTAATATCTTTGGCTGGACCATGGCTTCAATTTTTTCAACTAGGATCTATATGAGGATTAGTTATCTCCTTTGCTTCCAATTTACCAACCTTCAGTTCATCCATTAAAAAGATATTATGAAAATTTGAATCATCCATCATAAATATGCCAAGTACTATCCTTAAATCATTCTTGTTTCTTGAATTTTCAACTTGATTTGGTAAAACAAATTCAACATGTTCAACAAAATGGTGAGAGTGAGAATGACCAAGGTAAAAGCACTCTTTTTGTTCTAAAGGTGAAATGTCCTCTTCATCTTATTTTTTTGTAATTTTTTATTTTGCATTGTTGTTTTCATCATGTAGATATGTAAAAATTTCAGCACAAATATCACACTTAACACCATTATATCCATAAGTGCATTCATAATCATCTACACAATCCATAAATTGAGAAATTTTTGGAAACTTAGGAAGTATGTCATCATGGATATTTTTAACATGTAAAACAAAATTAACAAGCTTGTAAGAGGCAAAATCAAACAAGATAGAATTAAAAATAGTAGAATTTAACATGAAAATGTCAAAAATACCAATAGCAAAATAAAAAAATAGTAGAAACAACAACAAAAAAATTAAAAATAGCAAAAATAGCAACAACAATATTAAAAATAGTAGAAACAACAATAATAAAATTAGAAATAGCAAAAATAGTAACAGTAGAACAAAAATAGCAACAGTAAAAGTAGAAATAGTAGAAACAACAATGATCAAAGTGAGGCACTAGAATATGTAACTACTAACTAGAATGCTTGAATAATTATATAATATATTGCTTGTAATATATAGCAAAAAATAAATTCAAGAGAATCCTTAGCAATGGCACCAAAATTTTGATGTGCATGTCGTAACACACTAAAATTGTATTAAAACTGATATGCTAAAAAATAATGTTATATGATAGCACAATCAGGTCGTACCTCTAGTGACCTTTTGATTTTATCTTTCTGAATAATTTTCTAACAATATATATATACAATTATTTAATTATTTATGCAATGAAAATGTGAAGAACTAAGGCAAACAGAATGATAATGCAATGAAATAGAATGCTGACACAAAAACAGAATAAAAATAGAATCAAGATGTAAAATATAATAATTGTGCTATAGAACAAAATTAAAATTAAGGGGGAAGGTTTGGTTTCATGAATTAAACAATTAATAAGCATGAAATTTAACTCAAAACAAAAATAGAATTCAATGAAATCAAACAGTCGATTCAAGGAAATTAAGAGTCTTAAATTGGATTAATCATAGATCAATTAGGATTTGACTATTTCTAAATAATTCTTTAACTGTAAATTAACCAAAACCCCTACAATAATCCATAAATTCTATACTAGACAATCGCTTAAGATTTGATCAATTAAAATTGGCCAATTAAGCAACTGTTATAATCTCTATGATAGATCGAAATTGATTTAATGATAGAATTCGATTAAATTAAGAAATTAAATTAGAAACCTCCAAATCAACCTCTCAACCCCCTGACCCTATGTGTGAAAACATGATTTATTAACCACAATTCATCAACAAAAGAAATCATAAATCACAAGGAAGAATATTAATTATACCAAATCAACATTCAATACAAGCAATCTCAATAATTTAGTACAAGTAAATAGGGAAAGAAGAAAATTAATTAAGAAAAATTAACATTACAAAATATAATCTCATAATCCTCAAGAGAAAGGCCTCAAACTGCTTGAATCAACTACAAATTTAGGCTTCCATTGATGAAGAACAAAGAGAGTTAGAAGAGGAAGGAGGTTGTTTATTGAATGATATGTGTAATCTAAATTATATGATTGTATGATATATTGCCCACCCCTCATCTCTATTTATATTTGATAAAACCCATAGAATCCTAATCCTAGTCCTCTTAAGATTACAAAAATTAAGGCTTTGCTAATCCTATTTCTATTAGGATTATAAAACTTAGCAATTTCTTTTAGAAGATCAAGAAGTGAAATCTCACTGGTCTGATTTCCATCTAATGAATGACCCCCTAAAATGATGTATTTTAATTTAAGGTTGTAGGGCTGGGTCTTAGCAAAATTTGAACACTGATTTCATCTTAATCAGACTTCTGTAGCTCAAGATATAGCCTAAATACCAAAACTGGTTTAGTTGGGATAGAATGACGCCTTCAACTTCTTAATCACTTTTGATCTCCAAAATGTTCGAACTAAACTTAGACCAAAACATAAAAGTTATAGATCTCTCTTTTAGCTTTCCATTAATATAAAGTTTGTCTCAATCCAAGATTCAAAACCTAAGTTATGGCTAAAAAACAAAAATAGTATTAAAATCCAACATTTACCAAATAAATTCACAAACTTGTGAAATCAATCCAAAATTATAAAACAAGGCCTATTTTGTAAAATTAAGCATAAGTAATACCTAAAAGATATAAAATAGGAGGAAATAAAATAATAAATATTTTTCTCATCAATAACACATGTCTATATTGATTTAAAAGACAAATTAACATCTAATTAAATATCAATTTGATATATAGAGTCCTAAGTCGGAGTCCTAAATTAGTGCTAAGAACATAAAGCATACTGGATGACCTAAATGTATATTTCCACAAAAACATCAGCTAATCATACACTTATCCACTCATGGAATGTCTCTTGGTGTTGTCATCAAGACCACCACAATGCTCACCCCACACAATAATAATTATCCATCATGGTTAGGAATAATCCATCAAATAAATAGTTTCCTACACATATATCAACATTGCAACATGCCAAGTAAATGAGTTTAGAAGAAAATACAGATCTCAATTGGTTCAACACCATCCACTATCCACCATGTACTCTCTCTTCAATCATCAATACTTCCTATGCCTTCTTAAAAAAAAAAGGTAAAATCACTGTCGCCACCCTGCAAGCAAATTTAGCAAAAGGTTTATAGCAATTGTAGTGACAAACCTATGTTTTTGCTAAGATAGAAGAAACGATTAGCTAAACAAAAATTCACACACTGACCATTAACAAATCAATGCCATCTAGCCCATATCTAGTTTTATCTATCGTAAAACCACTGTATGGTGCACTTTGTGGAGCATCTTATGCATCTAGAGTAGTGAACAAGTATTATGAGTATACCATTCAACATGATAGTTTCCATAATATCTATTCCTTTTCTTGGTACTTTGCCCTTTTGAAGAACTCGAACGCCTTTTACTCTTCACACAAATGGGATTTAGAATCTTATTCACCCCTTTATTCAACTCTGACTCCTGGCTTTCAAGCCCAATCATTCCTCTCAAATTTTCTTGTCCATCCTTTAACTTATTTGTAATGTTGTAATTTTGTTAATGCAAGTTTATGAAGTCTTTCACAGTCTTTGCTACAAGGTTGCACATCCATCTATAACTTTGTAAAAGGGCTCCAAATCATAACTAATACATGTGTTTGTTTCTTCCTTCTGATGCAACATTTGTGTCATCAATTCCTTTGGTATTTTTGTCCATCACTTCAATATATAATTCTTTGGTAATTCATGAACTTCCTCTTGGAACATCACACAAACAACATGATAGCATGGAATTCCAAATGATTCCTATCAATTACAACTACATTTGAACTTGTTTACTGCCTTGTAATACGACAGCTCCTAAATAATTTTTGTTCCACCATACTTCTTCACAAGGTAAATTTTATTTACCTTCATTTGATCTTTATTGACCATAACACATGCTACAACAACCTTGATTTCTTTATGGAATAAGAAAAATGCTTCCCTGGTCATGACAGAAGCAGTACCCTTCTTAATTAACTTCAATGTATTGATTAACACAGGTTCCATGTGCAAGGACTTGTAATTGGCTTTCACTTTATTATACCTTGCATGACTTAGTGCTCACTGAAAATAGTATAAAAATTTCACTCGATTTGGAATTTTCTTTATGTAATTCTTAGTGGTGGAATTTATACCTTCACAACAAGAAGTTATTCACAAGCTAACAAAGAATTTCCCTCTTAAGTAGGCAATTGCCTATCTTTCTTTCTTCTTATACATTTTTTACACCCAATCATTCTTTACAACTCCAACGTTTTCCACCATTAATCACCATTTCATATCAAACTCCTCAACATTAATGTCCTCTAGCATACATGTCTTGAATTGGGATGTGAAGTTGACATCTCCAATATTGTTTTGTGCATTATGCTCAAGGTGCCAAGAGGATAACTTGTGAGTTACATCAAGAAAGATGTGTTTTATTGCCTTCCTTATAGCTTTATTGTAATGTCCCAAATTTTCTTTTTAATTCTATTATTTGAATTTCTAAATTCTAAGGTCGTAGAAATGAAAAGCACGTTTGAATTAGCGTGGTGGGTGAATCTTAAGTTGAAAGGAATTAAGTGTAAGTATAATCGAAATTTTAAAGGAAAAAGGATAGTAGGAAAAGAATTAATTTTCCTAAACAATATAGATGATCAGAGGAGGTTGGAAAACCCTAAAAAGAGGAGTTGTCTAAGTCTAACAGTGTAAGAAATTTTAAATAAAAAGAAACCCTATGGACTAAATTGCAAAAGTACAAAATCGGGTGTGGTTAAAGTGTAAATAACCAAGAATTTGGGATCTACTATGATAACCAAGAATTTAGGGTGTAATATGCAATTTTATTTAGTGAGACCAATAGACACATGACAAGTGTCATTATTAGAAAAAATGGCAAGAATAGCCTTACTAATTGGTGAAAAAGGGCTAAAATACCCTTGAAAATTTCAAAAAGGGCCAAAATACCCTTGAAGCTTCATGAAAGCTCTTCTTCCTTCTCCTTTCTTCTCCAAGCTGTAGAACACCTCCATGAAAGCACCAAAAATGTGCAAGAGAGAGAAGGGAGAGAGAGAGAAAACTTCTTTTGACCTTTTCACCCAAATATAGTGAGAATTAGGCTTAGTTGTAGAAGGGAAAATTGCTCCTCTCATCAAGCTCTATCTATTGGTGTGTTTAGATTTAAGAAAGCTCAAGTTTGATCAAGTTTGGTGAGCTCTAAGTGAGGATTATCAAGTTGCAGTAAGAGGTAAAAATGTTCTCCTCTAAAAGCTCTTTAATGTACTCTTCTTAGTTTCTTGAAATTTTAATGTTGGTGTGGTCAAAGGTAGTTGACCATGGAGTTTTGGATGAATTGAACATATCTAATGGTGTTTTGGATGTTGTTATGTTGATCTATGGCTTTGGTTTGGTGTAAAAATAACAAGAAACCATGATGTACACACTAGGGTTTTAGAGGCATAATGGTGCATGTGTGGATTTGGCATGATTTGTTTGGAATTTGGCTAAATTGATGAAATTAAGATGATTCTTATGAATTATGAAAGTTTGTATGAAACTTCCCTTTTGAGAAGCCAAAACCATGAATGTGGAAAAGAAGGAGGGAAGGAGATTTAGCCATTTAAATTGTGTTTTTGGAAGATTGGTAATGTACACGGGGTATAACACGGCCCGTGTTGTACCCCGTGTTCTTCAACGAAGGTTGATCAGTATGTTACACAAGGTGCGACACTCCTTATGTTTACCTCAGAACTGAAGGGCAGTAAGATACACGGGGTATGACACAGTCGTGTTTACCCCCGTGTTCTTCTCTGAGCAATCTAGTGAAGCCTCGAAGTAATACAGAAAGAAACACGACCCTAAACATGGGGTTCCCATACCCCGTGTTCTTTGTCAAGTGACAATTTGGTTTCGATATTCACAATTTGCACGGTTTTGCCTCGGATCCTTTTCTAATGCATATATGTGTCATTTCAAAGCCTGAAAATAAAAGATAGAGCATCTAAGTATCCTTTTCAATCAATTTGTACAAAATACTAAGTAAATGAATGATGAAACATATAGAACTTAAGTGCATTTGTGCATTTATCAATGTGGAGGAAGTGAAGAATACATGAGGTTTAAGGAAAATGATGATGTTCTAATAAGAACTATGATGTGTATTTATGTAGACTAAGGAGTGACAAGTTGGAAAGGCAAGAGGAATTGTAAAGAAGTTTTTAAGTGAGGGCAAAGGAAACATCACTATTGAAGCTTATAAAAGGTAGCTAGCTTTATCCTTAAGCTCTGTTTTCTATTTACATGATTTTCTGTATATTATGCCATTGTATGGAATGTGTATGAAATAGCTGTGTGCGCATCCCGGGAAGACAGTAAAATGTTGTGTGAGGCCTATGGCCCGAGTTCCCCAGGATGATAATGAAATTGCTGTGTGCGGTACCTATGGCCCGAATACCTCGGGAAGATAGTGAAATGCTGTATGTGAGGCCTGTGGCCCAATACCCTGGGAAGACAGTGAAATTGCTGTATATGAGGCCTAGGTACAATTATTTGTGATGGCCATCTGGATATCTATATGAGTCCTTGAATGGGCTTGATGATTGCTATGTGTGATGCACATTTCTTACAATGGTACGGAAGGAGATGATAAATGATTAATTGATTTTGAAATGTATGTTTTATTTGCTTAAGGATCTGGAATGGCTTGATATATTTTTTTTATAGTAATAGCTAGCTACTGGGAAACTCTGTTTCTTATGTTTCTGTATTGTTACTAACCATTCCAGGTGATGCTTCTAAAGGCCCTCTTGACAAAGGAGAATAAAGTTTTGAAGTTGTATTAAAAATGATTATATAGTTGGTGATATTGTAAGTGATGGATGTGTGTTTTGTAAGTTGAACTTTTGGCATAATTACATGACCCTTGCCTATATTGTATGAAATACAGAAATTTGAGGTATTGTGAGCTAGCTTAGAGTAGAAGGCAAATTAGTATGCATTAATTACCTATTTAATGAGGATTAAGGTGTTAATGAGTGAGGGAGTTTACATTTTGGTATCAGAGCATGTTTTAGGGCCTTGTTGTATATGTGTGAATATCTTTTTATTAATTATTGGTTGTTGCATGAATGAAAGTATGTTTATATCGAAATTCCAGATAAGTATGGCTAGTAGAGGTAGAAAAAGAAAAGATGCAGGTGAAGGAGGAAATGATGAGATGGCTCATGCCATGGCTGCTATAGCCAAGTGTTACAAAGGCTTGAGCAGAAGATTGATCAAGGGGATCAACAACATCAACCCCAAGAGATTGGACCTTCAGACTGAGGAAGAGGTACAGGCTAATAAATTAGCCAAGTTGGTGAATCAATTTAGAAAAATGAACCCTCCCTCCTTTAATGGGAAAGTTGGTCCTAGGAGCAGAAAACTGGATTAGAGAGATACAGAAGATCTTTGGCCTAGTGCCTTGCAACTCTGAACAGAGGGTGCAGTTAGCTACTTTCCAGCTACGTGAAGAGGCTGAGTATTGGTGGGAAGTACTAGACAGATTATGTTGAATAGAGAACAGCCTTTGAACTGGGAAAATTTTACTGCAGCCTTTTATGAACAATATTTGCCTGAAATTATTTGGGACCAGAAGGAGTGTGAATTTTTAGATTTGCAGCAAACTGATGATATGGATACAGAAGAGTTCTTGACCAAATTTGAGGAGATGTCTAAATTCTCTAGATATTTGAGGGATCATTACAATGAAGCATGGAAGTGCATGAGATTAGAAAGAGCTATTAAACCTGAGATAGCCATTTCCATCACGGGCCAAAGAATTAGAAGTTATCCAGAATTGGTAAGCGCCATTAGAGCCATTGATGCTGCTTTGAAAAAGAAGAAATCCTTGGAAGGTGATTCATCTAAGAAAAGACTTAGTGGCGAATTTCAAAAGGGTAAGGGTAAGAATTGGAATGATAAAAGGCCACGAACTTTTAATCCACCCTCCAGGAGTCAGTCCCTTGCTTTAGACCTCCAATTCAATCTTCTCCTCAATCTTCTGTCAGTAATAGGCCATGTAACCAATGTGGTAAATTTCATGGTAATGAACCCTGTCCTGTGAGAGTATGTTATATTTGTAAGAAACCAGGACATATAGCTAGAAATTGCAGATTTAGGAAAGAAGAATCTTCTTCAGGATCTCGCCCGGCTGTGTCATCTAGGCCTAATCAGTCAAAATCAAGTGGTGGTCAAGGAAGACCCCCAACCCAGGGCCGAGTATTTGCTTTATCCAAGGAGGAGGCCAGAAAATCACCTGAACTCATCCAAGGTACAATAACATTATGTGGTTCTCTAGTAAATGCTATGTTTGATTCAGGTGCTACTCATTCCTTTATTTCTTATGAATGTGTGGGACGTTTGAATTGATTCCTGAGACATTGACATATCATATGGTTGTGAATACCCCCACAGGAAATCGAGTTGTGACCTCAGATGCATGTTTGAATTGTGTGATACAGTATGAGAGTACATGTAGTGTTCTTGATTTGATATGCCGTTGCATGATATTGATGTAATTATTGGCATGAATTGGTTATCCGCCAATCGTGCTATGCTTGATTGTTCTAGTAAAACTGTATCTGTATGTGCTGATATGCCTGTGGATATGGATGTATCTTGTTCTGTGTTATCTATGGAAAATATGTACCTAAACTATACCTGTGCAGAGAGTAGTCTGAAAGTGATGCTAAAGGGTTTATGATTTTCTTTGCTGCACAAGCTGAGTGTGATGATGATATAGGGAAAATACCTGTAGTTAGGGAGTATGCTGATGTATTCCCTAAGGATTTTCGTGGACTACCCCCTGATAGAGAAGTGGAATTTGCAATTGACCTAGTACCGGGTTCGACCCCAATTTCCAAGACTCCATACAGAATGGCTCCAGCAGAATTAGTAGAACTCAAGAAGCAGATAGAAGAGTTATTAGAAAAGGGATTCATTCGACCTAGTGTATCCCATGGGGTGCACCAGTTTTGTTTGTTAAGAAAAAGGATGGGAGTTTAAGGTTGTGTATTGACTACAGGCAACTAAACAAGGTAACAATTAAAAATAAATATCCTTTGCCTAGAATAGATGATTTGTTAGACCAATTGGTGGGTGCTACTGTTTTCTCAAAAATTGATTTAAAATCTGGATACCACCAATTGAAAGTTAAAAATGAAGATGTACCGAAAACTGCATTTAGAACTAGATATGGTCATTATGAGTTTCTTGTTATGCCTTTTGGATTAACAAATGCACCAGCTATTTTTATGGATTACATGAACAGAATTTTTAGACCATACCTAGATCAATTTGTAGTTGTATTTATAGATGACATACTCATTTATTCTAGGACACCAGAAGAACATGAAACTCATTTACATATAGTCTTGCAAACTTTGAGAGAAAAGAGACTATATGCAAAGTTGAGTAAATGTGAATTTTGGTTGCCTGAAGTCAAATTTTTGGGCACGTAGTGTCTAAAGATGGAGTATCTGTTGATCCACATAAAGTGGAAGCGGTACTGAAATGGGAAAGGCCCAGAACGGTGACAGAAATAAGGAGTTTTCTTGGCCTGGCAGGGTACTATAGGCGATTTATCCAGGGTTTCTCTCAGTTAGCCTTGCCATTGACCAGATTAACAAGAAAGGAACAACCGTTTGTATGGACAGACAAATGTGAGCAAAGTTTTCAAGAGCTGAAAAATAGATTGACTTCTGCCCCAGTGTTGGTAATTCCTGATTCTAGTAAGCTGTTTACGATTTACAGTGATGCCTCTAGAAAAGGATTAGGATGTGTGTTGATGCAGGAAGGTAAAGTAGTTGCTTATGCATCTAGACAGTTGAGACCTCATGAAGAAAACTATCCTACACATGATTTAGAGTTAGCAGCTGTTGTATTTGCATTAAAGATTGGAGGCATTATTTGTATGGTACACAGTTTGAGGTGTTTACAGACCACAAAAGCCTCAAATATCTTTTTGATCAGAAAGAGTTGAATATGAGACAGAGAAGATGGCTAGAATTTCTTAAGGATTATGACTTTACTCTTAAATACCATCCAGGAAAAGCAAATGTGGTGGCGGATGCACTTAGTAGAAAGTCCATACACATGGCGTCAATGATGGTGGAAGAGTATAAATTATTGAAGGAATCAGAGACTTAAATCTCAATGTATCTGAAAATCTGGGGCATTGATGATTAGTGAAGTCAGAATTGTTAGTAACTTGGAAGAGAGGATTAGGAAGCTTTAGAAAAAGATGATCTGGCTAAAAGGAGGATGGAACAATTAGGGCAAGAAGAAGCCAAGGATTTTAGCATGTCTGAGATGGATTACTTAGATTCAAAAATAGAGTTTATATACCTGATGATGATGGTTTGAGGGATGAAATTATGGAAGAGGCACACAAAAGCAGATATACCATTCATCCTGGGGTTATTAAGATGTATCAAGATTTAAAGAAAAATTTCTGGTGGCCGGGAATGAAATCTGATGTCACCCAATTTGTATCAAAGTGTTTGACATGTCAAAGAGTCAAAATAGAACATCAAAGACCAGCTGGATTATTACATCCTTTGGATATTCCTGAATGGAAGTGGGACAGTATAGCTATGGATTTTATTACAGGACTTCCAAGAACATCCTCTGGGAATGATAGCATCTGGGTGATTGTAGATAGGCTTACAAAATCTGCTCATTTCTTGGCTATTAAGATTACGTATTCTTTGGATAAGTTAGCTAGGATTATATTAATGAAATTGTTAGACTGCATGGTGTACCTAACAGTATTGTATCTGATAGAGATCCTAGATTCACTTCTAGATTTTGGAGAGCTTTGCAGGAAGCAATGGGCACAAAGCTAAGGTTTAGTACTGCATACCACCCATAAACAGATGGACAAACGAAAGAACCATAAGACTCTACGAAGTGTTTTCTATAGAAAAAGGAGCATAGTGGAATCCATAAGAACCAAAGTCCAACATGCAACATCAATTCTTATTATAATCCACAATTTAACAACAACAACACATGTATATCAATAATAAGATAATTTGCATTTACTATCACATTCCCACCATAAGTTATGTCTATTATAACACTCTAATGGATAGCATAAAGCTCATTAATATATTAACAGAGTAAAGTAGGCAAAGGACCAGTAAAGGAGAGTAGGTCAATGCATAACACTAGAAATAGGATAGTAAAAAAGGGTAGGATAATATGGCATAAAGTTTTAAGTGAAACATTACAAGAGATACTAACCACACAACCATTACTAACTAAGCATAAAAATGTTCCTATCAATCAATAATTGAATGATCTCTTCTTCTGATATAATAGATTATATCATCATAAACTTCTATAGAACTTCATTCCTATGCTCACCAATTGTGAAAGTATAGTTTAGCTCCTCATTGGGACACTATGCACTTAATCATTTTCCCCCATTTCATCCTATTTCTCTAAATTCACAAGATAATTGTCCTAGGACCACTTGCATTACAAACCATGATCTTGCAAAAAGTTCCACCCAATCATAAGTGAGAAAATGGAGGGTAAAATACCAAAATAATATTTTTTACAAAACTTATTACCGATTTACTATTTTTTTGAAACATATTACCGAAATACGCACGGTGGCGGGAGGCGCCATTTGGTGTGGCGCCTCATGGGCGGAGGCGCCATCCACGATGGCGCCTTTGGGGAGCTCCGAGGGCGCCATTCAAGGTGGCGCCCTCGGTCAAATTTTTCCATTTTTTTCCTTTTGAAATTAATTAATGTTGATATCATTTGAAAATAAAAATTATAAAAATAAATAATATATGATTGTAACTGAAAATAAATTTTTGAAAATAAATTACTTATTTTATAATTATATTTGATGTCATATAAAAATATGTTAACTCCACTTTGATATCTAATACATAAATTTATTATAGGAATTAAATAAGAAAGTAGTTAATGATAATAATATAATGAATAAAAATAATAAATATTTAGTAAATAATTAAATATTATTTAAAAAATATAGGATCAATAAAGAATAATTACATAATTTACATTAATGTCTGTTAAAATTTTATGTAATGACAGTTAATTTTTATCAATTTTGAAATTATAAACTTCTAACGCTTGAAATTATATTATTACAAGTCATTATTTAATATGTTATTATGCATAAGTAAATTTATTGAGTATACTAAAATATTCTTTATATACAAAGTTGAAGATAGCTAAAATGAAAAGAAATATAATGTAATAAATATATTTTTCTTATTTTATATTTATTCCAATAATATGCTTGTCCATTGTATTTATTTAAATAAAATTTTGTTTAATTTGTGACAGAATGAATGCAAACTGGCGAGGTTGAAGATAGCTAAAAATTTAAAAAAATCTGATTATTTCGTTTCAATAATCTTTTCATTTTGTAATGAAATCGAAATTATAACATGAATTAGATATTTTTTATTTCATCATAATGATAAAATATTTTGGCAATGAGAGTAAAAAGTACCGATTAATTATTTTTTAAGAAATTATTATTCGTTTCATCGTTCGCTCGAAACATTTTACGAAATAAGCACAAAAGATACGAACAGCGATGGAGAGACGCCAAATGACGTGTAGAGGTACGCTAGACGAAATGGCATCATTCGCGCTGAAGGGAAGGAATGATAGGCGATATGGCACTTTTGGCCCATGGCACCCTTGCTCCTCATTTCTAAATTAATTAGGCGGTGACTGTGTTGACTGTGCACCCTAGAGACATGAATTTTTGTGAAAGTATGATAATTAATATTATTTATTTACTTTCACACGATAAATAAAAAAAGAATAGATAGGTTAAAATAGGCTAATAAGTTTATTTCATAAATTATTTTACGCTTCACCGCAGTTTCAAAACTATTTATCAAATTACGCAGGGCCGTTGAAGGCGCCTTTCAATATGGTGCATTCGCTACAGCGAATTTCACTGCGCGGGCTGGGAGGCGCTATTTCACCTGACGCCTACCCAACAAACTTAAGTTTATAACTTATGGGGCTGGGAGGCGCCAAGTGACATGGCGCCTCCACAACCCCATTTTATAAATTATTTAAGTTTTATAAATTATATATTTATTTATATAATTTTAATTTTATCATTATTTATAACGAAATTATAATTTTTAAAATTTAATTAATTATATTTTATGATATTATTTATCTATATTAATCGTAAAAATTAAGATATAATTATAATAAAATTAAAATTATATAATAAATATATAATTTTATTAAACTTAATTAATTTATAAAATGGGACTGTGGAGGCGTCATTTCACTTGGCGCCTCCCAGCCCCATAAGTTCTAAACCTAAGTTTGTTGGGTAGGCGCCAGGTGAAATGGCGCCTCCCCAGTGAAATTTGCTACAGCGAAGGCGCCATGCGTATTTTGATAAATAGTTTCAAAATTGCGGTAAAACGGAAAATAGTTTATGAAGTAAACGTATTTTGGTATGTTAACCAAGTAGATATTTATAACAGTTGTGAAAATATGATAATTAATAATATTAGTTATTATATGTGGAAGATGTCCTTATCATCATTTTTTAAATAAAATTAAATATTGCAATGATCTTCGTGATTTATTGTTATTTGTAATTATTCCTGCGCAAGCAATTAAAAAAGTGGTAGTAATTAGAAGCATCCTAAATGTTGACGTTTGGCAATAAGTAGTAAAGTCATCCTAAATGTTGATGTCTGGCACTAAAGTAGTAAAGTCATCCTAATTGTTGATGTCTGGCAATAAAGTAATAAGATAAATGTACACAAATATACAAATATACAAAAAACTAGAAAAGATAGCTAATGTCTACGCAAGTGATGTCCAGTCCCACATCCAGGATCGGTAATGTGGCGGCCGA